>WEKX01016672.1:383074-399962 GCA_013390025.1 Pitta sordida | reverse complement strand
AAAAGAAAAAAAAAAAAAAAAGGCAAACTGAAAGATTTAAAGCTGTTCTACTCCAAAGCACATTCCACTCGCCCCAGACTTATCCCTCCACCCCCTCTGCCTTTGAAAGAAAAGAGGGAGAACTTCCTAAAAACTGTTATGGTTTTAAGTCGAGGAATCTCAAAAATCTCAATCACTTATCTGCGTTTCATAAGCCGGGTCGGCCAAACAGTTAATGCGGAGGCTGAGCAGAACCTCTGGCTGGCTTTCGCTGCCTTCCGCAGCGTGCACAGACAAAAAGGCGATGTGGTGTTTGCTCATACCTTTCATCACGTGTGCACCTTGCAAGCTGCAGCAGCAGAGAAATGTTCGGGAGCTGAATGAAACAGAGCAGTTTTCTCCCCTGAAATGCTTCAGCTCCAAGCACGGAACTGCTTTTCCATTCACACTGATTAAGAAAATTGGGATCGGTGACTTTGGAGCCTACCTTTAATCAGAGATGAACTGGTCTTTGGAAGTCAGGAGAAATATTAAAATATATAGACTTCTCCCTTCTTCCTCGTGATTTCCCTCCTGACTGGGTTTGCCCAAAAAGCATCCAGAAAGGAGGATGTGTCTCCTATTCATTATGGAAGGGCAAGTCATTATTTCTGTAGTTGTAATGAGGTAAAGCAAAGGTATTAGAGGGGGTTTAGGTAAAGATTTTGGGTGTTGTTTTGTACTATTTTTTCCCCCTTTACTTCCTTTACAGTAATCTTTGGCTATCACTTTGTCAGCTATGACTTCATGACAACTTCTCCAGAAAACTTCTTTCAGCCCTCCCAGCTGGAAGGCAGCTCTGCTGGCTAAAATGTGCATATGACAGAGGTTTTATCCTGGATATGAGGAGAGAAAAATATCTGCAGGATTTCCTAATGATTCCCAAAGATCTTATACAACCCCGTCTCTAGACTCCATCACTCAAGAGTGCAATGTGGTGTCTCAATCCAGCATGGAGACTGTGCAACACAGTAGATGTCCCTGGACAGTAATCTAGATAGACTGGAAGAGATTAAGTAAAATCAAAATAAATCTTTTCTAAGAAGAAATCATCAGAAGACCTTCTCTCAAATAGAAATGGGCAAGTTTTCCTAACAGAGCAACCTGACATCACTGTCTCTATTAAAATATTTTAAAATAATGACAGAGAGGCAAGGCAGCAAGCTTCTACAAGCAGATGTTTAATACGACTAAATGGCACTTATATTTAAGAACCTGACTTTCTGAAGTGCTGAGCATCCAAAACACCTACTGGAGTACCTACATACCACAACTGTTCAGCACTCTTGAATTGGGGCTCTAAATCACTGTGATATCTGTCAAGGCCTTGCTGCTGCTCCTGCTGGTGCTGGGAATCTCGCAGCATTCGTTCACTTGAGTCAACTTGCCAATAGAAGGTCAGAGTGCCTTGCCTATAAACAAGCCGTACAAATTCACAATCTAAAGCATGATGTCATGTCTTCAAATGATAAGCTGGCAACAAAGCAAATGACATTTTGTAAAGATGTGCATAATTTTATGTTTACCCTCCTTAGAATGAAGGTTCTAATAAGTCATCAGTTGTGTTCCTTTAAAGGGAAGTTTTATAACTGAGATGAATCACAACTGCAAAAGATCAAAGTTGAAAAACATCAATGATGCCATGGGGTACTTTTTAATCTTGTAATGAATGATGATCATGTGCTCTTATGAAGTTGCTCCAACTGCCAACGCCAGATGTGTATATTAAGAAAAAAGTTGTTTGTGATGTGACAGCTCTGGTTGAGCTGCCAGAGAGAGGAAAACTAGGATAACATGCTTGATATGTTGAAGTTAAATACAGATCCTGGCAGAGAGGGGCACTATTTGCCGATACATAATTTCTTAAGACCAACGTTTTTGCTATCAGAGCTGCTCCTTGAATTCCTCATTGCCACCAACCACCTGATTTTCCTTTTGCAACATAAATGCCAGGTACGCTCCTTGAATAATTACTATTACCAAACAGTAATAAATCTACATGAGTGCAGGGGCTCGAAGAAGGAAGCAGAACTTCAGTGAAACTCCCACAGCTCATCAAAGCCACTCTTTCCCTACAAATTCAAGTTTAATAATGAGACATTCTGGAGCTGTCATAGCCTTGAAAGTGTCAGTCTGCAGTAAGAGAACCTACAGAATCAACCTGACTCCAGAGTAGAACCTCACTTAGTATTTTGCCAAAACATTAAAATTCAAATCAACATTCTTCCTTAACTCGATTAAAAAAAAAAAAAAAAGAAGATGATACACACTTAGTAACTGAGCATTTCTAGGTTCAGCTATTCAACGAGAACAGCAACAAGTATCATGCACAGAGGTCTTAAAGTTCTAAACTAAAAAACTCTAGCAGAACACAGAAATCTTATTAAGTTCTCTGAAGACAGTCTCACTTTCAATGCACTGATCACCAGAACAGTTGCTGCCCGTGACAGCAGGTTCTGTGCTTTCTGTAATACACAGCACAATCCATCCTACTCTCCACAACATTTCCAAACCTCTCTGCTCTTGCAGTGGTTGTGTCCTCTGCTGGGAGATTTCCCCTTTTGCAGGTGTCTCAATACTTGGGAGCAGCCTCCAAATGGGAATGGCTAAATGATATAGGATAACTTATTCCCTGCTTTTTACTCCATGAGTGCAGTTTTCCCAATGTCCTCCAAGTAACTTACAAAAAGCACCAGCTGCAAGTGAAAATTAAGAACGGAAACTGATTCAGCTCAGGAGAGAAGACAGAATGAAAACTGCCTCGCTGTGAGATCCAGACACCTCAGCTGTGACCAGGTAGTGAAACAAGTATCTACGTAATGAAATTTATCCACAGCCACTTGCTTTTTCTTAGCTGTTATTCAAGGTGAAACTCTACAGCCTGGACAGTTCTTAGAGAAGGCATTTCAGTTCCTAGCTCTCTGTGTGAGAGGAGGTGACGCTGCAGCGTGTATTAGCACGAGAATCACTTAACTGCATGAATTCTGTCTACGTCTTTCTACTTCTGTCTTTGTGGTATTTTAAACTAAACACCATGAAAGCTCCTTGAAGGTCTCGTTTGTATGTGCAGATCAAAGGTAAAATAATTATTTGAGATTCTTCCATTATAGGGATTCTTTTAATGTGGTTATTCATCGAATAATTCTTAATCTCTAAGTGTAATTTAAATAACGCTATACCTGGTTAATCCAATCAATTTAGAAAGAGTCATTCTAGTTAGATTAAGAAAAAACTCCAGAACTGGCTCGTCAGTGATACCCATATGATGTGAGACTGGTTACCAGCTAAATGTGCTAGACAGGGAGACAGCCAGATAAATCCTGATGGATTAACCAGACTTGACTCCATCTAAAAATAAGTGCTGCCCATAAAACTGCTAGAACATGACAAAACACAATTGTCATTAAAGTATAGCCATTGCAAAATAGATAAATCATCACAAATAGATTCTTAGTAAGTTTGCACAGCTATGAGATAAACACGCTGAGTGAAAAGCTGCTGGACTTTCTTTAAGTAAAATAAATTTTCTGTGCACAAATAAGAAACAAAGACCATGTTTCTATACTGCTTTTTTTATCTTTCTTTGGCCCCTGAGGGTCTACGATGAGTCCATAGATGAAAACCAATTTCAGGTATGATGAGATTAACCAGGTGCATTAATTATCTGATGGCAAAAGAATTTAAGGGCAAAAAAAAGGCACTATATTATATATTTTCTCCCTGTGCTAGGATCGATCCTGAAAGATCAGGCTCCTGTTTTGTTCTAAATGTCTTCAGTTGGAAGCTTACAGGAGTTCAGGGAATGCAGCACGTTGCAGGATTGCATCTATTATGCTTAAATCAGATTATATATAAATACAGTGGGCTTAGTTCTCATTTACACTGGCAGATAATGTATCAAGACCTTGATGAATGAGAATCAGGTTTGGGATCGCCCAAATTCAGCCAAGCACTTAAGCATACGTTTAATGCAAGTATGTGTGTGGTCCAATAGACTCCAAATTCAGCATGCGCTCACATATTTCACTGAGCAAGAACCAATGCTTGACAAAGATACACGTATTTCATTTACAGGTCTCTGTTAAACAAAATTAAGCAGACATAAGAGCAAAAATAAGAATATAATACTCACTTCTTGGCTCTCTTGGCCCATCCACTGTAACCTTTATAGCTCTGTGGTATGTAGCGACTTGGGGGGGATTTGTCAGGACAGTTATTGTCAAAGTAAAGCTCTTCCCTACAAAGGGAAAAAACCAACAAGGAATGAGTGATTACAACATGAAAACAGTCACATGCATGTTCAGTAAAGAATCAGAGACGCTTAAAATTATTCCCTGTCGTTACCACAATCGTGAAAATTAAAAACATAACTGACCATAGGAGTTTTCCTCCCCTTCAGTTTTACTCTATGTCAAGAATACATCCATGTGTTGACAATCTAAATGTTTCTTATTTAATAATGGGTCATCATACAATGACAGAACAAAAGTGATTCACTGCCGAGGACAAGCCAAATTCTTTGCTGCATTGAAAGTGGTGTAAATCCAAAGCAAGTCAGATAATTTAAAAATTTACTCCAGTTTCGCAGCTGTGTGACAGAGAGCAGAATGTGACCACATGTTATTTACTTCACACAGTTTTATCATTTCATTTGTTTGACTTGACTACAATAAGACGAGGAAAGAATATATTTTCCTCCTGGGAGATATTTTAACAGAGAATCAGTGTCTCCTGTCCTTCATACGCCAGGGCTAATATGATGATATCATTATTACTGGAACATGCCTTTTTTTCCCTACATATATTCCATCTATGAAATATTAAGAAAGCCCCCAACTTTCCCGTGAGGGTGAGGTATGTCTGTGTGCACGTACATAGCTATCGTCAGTCTGCACTAGGTTTTGGGTTTTTTTAACTTCACAAAGCTCGAATTCAGGCAGAGATTGCACAAGATCATCTGCAGCCTTTAACTGAATGGAAACGTTAAAAAGAAATAAATAAAGGGAGCTGCCTGTGTCTGAGCACACATTCTCACAGGCGCTGGCCCCCGTTTGGGAGACTCACTGACAGTTGTAATCTGTTAGATATGCAACGGTTAGTCATGTCAGATAGTCAAAACTGAAAACTGTTTCAAGACAGGAAAAGGTGGGCGTACAACAGTGACTCAATAAAACAGTCAGCAATCTTTGGCCTTCATGCTCATTTAAGCTGCTACTTTACCAGACACTTAAGACTCTTTTCCCCCCCTCCCCTTCCCTGGGTGTATTTGTGCATTTTTGTTGCTAAGGCTTTTTCCTCTCGCTGAACTCTGAAGGCATTCAATCAAAGCACAAATCTTAAACGATATGTAACAGCACAAACTTAATGCAGTTTTTTCAAGCCTAATACAGAACAGGTTATATATAAGGGATAATACAGAACAGAGCTTTGGCTGTCAAAGCTAGTAATTGGTCTTTCTTTCTGGTCCAAGTTGTATATCCCCCAAACCTGCCTGAGATACGCATCATTTATTATCAGGAGTACAACTTCAAACTGTCTCGGCTATAATTTTCTTAAACTAGAATGTGACATGGATTTTTTTTAGGGAAATATAACTGTCATTTAGAGTAAAAGGATTTTCCAGGTGAAGCTGCGTTCCAGCTGTGACCAGCTCTCTGAAAGATGCAGGTTAGAGGAATGGCCAGGGCCCTGGCAAATAATAGAGTTACAGAATGGTTTGGGTTGGAAGGGATCTTAAAGATCATCTGATTCAACCCTCCTGCCATAGACGGACAGCTTCCATTATCCCAGGCTGCTCCAAGCCCCATCCAACCTGGCCTTGGACACTTCCAAGGATGAGGCAACCACAACTTCTCTGGGCAACCTGTGCCAGGGCCTCAGCACTCTCACGTGGAAGAATTGGTTCCTAATATCTAATCTAAACCTTTCAGTGCTTTCTTTCAGTGTAAGTGTGCAAAAAATCTCAGGAGTCTGAATTCTGTCCCAGTGGCCCCGGCTGAAGGTGGCTTTCCCCACTTTTACTGAGAAATTAATTATTTCTCAGGTCATCATAGGAAGAGAGTTAGGTACATGTAGGACATTCAGCCTTTGTCCAGTCCTGCCCATCTGCTGTCCCAGAGGTTAACTGTGTGTCCTGCAACAGCCCTGCTGAAGCACACAGTGCCTCCAGGTCTGCTTGTTTAGGGCTGAGAAGGGTCTGTACCTTCAATCCCTCTCCAGATAGGAATTCAGCCTACTGCTTGGATATAGACAATTCTCTAGGGACAGGTCTAAGCCTTCTGCCGGCACTAGCTTGTCATGTCAAAAAGTTCTGACTGTTAAATTGTATGCTGATGACATTCAGATCACAGTTACCAACAGAAAAACAGTAGAATATTATTGGTAACGAAGATACTAAAGAGGCTTTTCCATATACTCTTGAATGAAGAATCTGGCCTTCCATGCTACTGTTCTCTTTATACACCAAATCCATATGAAAGTCTACCAGGATAAAAATTAACCAAACAAAATATCCTATTTTTAAGATGTTACAAAATCATTCTGTAGAAAAGGACTGCAGGATTTTCTACACTAAATATAACTCAACAGGACACAGGGGCCAGAAAAAAAATGCATTTTTTAATATAAAAAGCTACATGTGGACCTCGCTGGCAAAAACTTCCACACTGTCATCTCTCAGCCAGCCCAAGCTGAAGAGGTAAGCAGCTAATTTGAAAGGGAAACGGGTTTTGTTCCCTAACTGGTATTTTACCAAACCAAAGCGTGGATGAAGTAACACCGACGAAGCCCCCTCACACTCCATAAACCACAGAGCACTTCATTGTGGGGAGCTGCACAGCCCTGCCAGCACACTCCAGAGCTTTCAAGGGATGATTTACATATTACAGGATTAAGAATGAAATAAATTTTTACTGTTCTTCACTGTTTCAGTGATGCCTATGCCTTCCACAGGCTATTTCACAGATATCCCTCCTCAGCCTCAAAATCCTTTAATGCACTTTTTATCACCTTTCTTTATTGCCTTTAGTCATTTCAACTATCCACTTTCAGAGGCTAAAGACTAATTGTAGTTCTCTTTTATTAAATTCCCCAGCCAAGCAGTCATCTGGCACTATTGCTTCAGTGTGTCTAAACTGTGCATTCTTTGTTATTCACACATGTGAGCCAAGCTGACACAGAGGAGGATGAGATGGACATATGCTGAAGCACAAGGCAAACCCCAGAAATGAGCTTGAAAGGAAGCTCAGCAGCTTGTGTGTGCGTGTTGCATATTTTTTCAGTTAGATGCTAATGTGATTAAAGTATCGGGACACAACAAAATTAAGGTTATGATCCTTTGCTTATTGAAGACAGGAATTCTTTCTTCTCTGTGCTGTGGATCAGGCTTGTAAAAGTGAGCTACTGCCTGAAAACCACACACAACAACTGCTGCATTTGCATCAAACACTCTGCTTATTCTTATGAATCCAAAAAGGTGTCTCGGAGAAATTACACGAACAGAAACGTGAAGCTTCTGTGAGGCAAACAACATTAATATGTATAAAAATTGAGTTTCTCCATTCAGCCATGGGAAGCAAGTAAAAACGTGGGAGAGGAGGTGAAGTGGTAAGTTGATGATTCAGACTTCACAATCAAATTTAGAGATACAGAGATCAAAGCATGAGTTGCTTAGAAAGATGTAAATCTAAAGTCAGGAACAGGTGTGGATTAGTTTCTTGCCACCAAAAAAGGTTTTCTTTACTACTTTATTTTTTCCTGTTCTACTTCAAGACCTGTATTTACCGATATTTGTCTATGTAAGGAGCTTTCTCACTTCTGTTTGCAGCCACTGCTTTCTTTTCTTGGTATTTTAAGAAGAGTTCTGAAAATCTATCATTAATGATAACTCTTTCTCCTTCTCTCTCTCTTTCTCTCTCTCTCCCCCTCTCTGTTCTAAGTCTGGAAGACAAGTCTGGACCAATTTCTCCATCCTGCCTCTGGCAGCAGAATGCAGCATTTCAGATCCTCCACCGAGTCCCGGCTGCTTCAAAGGAAAAGCCCTACTTTCTTCCGTTAAGATCATAAGAAATATAGGGGGAGGGGGTCAGCTCTGTTTGGACATAATTACGCTTCATCAAAAGAAGCTTTCTTCATCTTCCATGCGTGAAAAGTCTGCAAGCAGTTAAGTCTGTCTTTTTTCTTCCCTTTTTTTTCACTTTTTTTTTTTTTTTTAAATATAAAAATTGCTATTTGGGAAACTGGCCAAAACTCAGAAAGCCAATATAGTAAAACAGTGCACACCCTTTGTTTTTCTTTGAAGTCTCTTAAATAAATATGTTGAGGGTTTGAAATGTACACTATCACTTTTCCATAGATTCTACCCAGATTGATCAGAGAAAAAATCTATTCCAAGTCTGCTAGATAAAAATATAAATTAAACTACTGGAACCAAATTTTAAGAGGTTTGTGTTTTGTGTCTGTAGCTGTATCTATCAAGGCTTTAGACCTCTATTTAATTTCCTATGCTTTAATAAAAGGTATATATCATAGGTTTGAAATGAAATTCACAGATCAGAGGTAGTACATCACATTTCAGTCCTTTTTCAGCACTACTGAAAGGTTGATACATCACTGAACTTCTACAGTAAGGCAGCAATAGCAATGGAGCCAGAGAACTTTCAAACCTAATCCATCAGCAGAAAAACAAAGCAGACTGGGGTTTTTTTAAAGAAAGGAAGACGAATGTAACAGATAGGTAACAACTTATCCAAAAGGGGAATAAAAATCACATTTATATTGCATTACTGTTGCAAAAGTTATTCTGACTTTCAAGTTATTCTTTATTATCAATCCTTTTCAAGTTTTAAAATGGTAATGAGAATTTTCGGCCAGGTCACTAAATAAAGAATAGTCACTGGAAGCCACGCTTATGGACTCACTTTCACAATGCACTTGTAAAAATGTGCCGACTGATTTGGACTATCTGGGCCTTTTTTTTTTTGACAAAAACTCCTTCCTTCCTTAAGATGAATTGCAACTGCTTTCTACAGAATATTACTGTAAAATTAGCTCTATTGCTTATTTCCCAGCACAGTTCTGCTCCTGTTGCTTTGGTTTGCCCCATGGAGGGCTAGTTCAGAAAAAATGAATAATTATTTCAAATTCATGAAGGAAAAAATATGTAGGTTGAACCAGTGACTGATACAACAAACCACTCTGAAGATTCCCGCAGCAAAAATTGCAGCGCCAGCTTCCTTTGAGATATCCCTTCAATCATTACCTGAAGTTTGAAAGCAGCTATGAGACCCTTGAAGAGGAATTCTTGCAAAATTGCAGTGATTACAAAGGCTTTCTATAAGTGCAGTGCCATTTCCAGATTATAGGAAGCTCCTAAACAGCTGGTAGACAATGAGAGTACTCTATATCTTCAGAAAAAAAAAAATTGAAAGTTACCCTGTCATTTAAAGTAAAGTTCAAGCCCAAGCTTACCAGCAATTCATAAAAAGTCAACCAGCTTACTAAAAAGAAAAAAAGGGGGGTGATTTTCACAGGTTATCAGCAGTTTGATCATAAAGGGCAGAGAAGTCACTAGTAAACTTTCCACCAACAGCTTTTAAGCCTTGAAAGATCTAAGTCCTTAAAGAATACAACCTATAGCACATGTGATATGCAAAATCCTCCTAATTACAGGTCTTCTACAACTTCAGAAGCAGTTCTAGTGCTAAAGGGAATTCTCCACCTCTCACTGTCGTAGCCTGAGATACACTCTCTGACTCCACATGACCCAGATCACACATACCCCCTTTTCCCTTCTACCTTTCCTGTGTGATTAAAATAGGAAAGCAGGTATTCTGCAAATCATTTTTCAAAACCTGTGTCTTATAAAAACCTACAGAGACATGAGGAGTCAGAAAAACTGAAGAAAACTCTTCACTTCCTTTGTGCAAATGCTGAAGTTTGCCAAAAAAAATACGTGTACATCTCTCCAAGTGAAAGGCTGACAATCTGAGCAACCTGTCCAGTGGCATGTGCCCCTGCCTAAGGCAGGGAGTTGGAACTAGATGAGCTTTAAGGTCCCTTACAACTCACACTTTTCCATGAATCTGTGAACAATGGATTTATGGATTAATCAGTACATATTTCATTGCAAAGTAAGCTTGACATCTGGACGTCGCTTTTCATCACTGTGGACACATAAAAGGCAGTGCCTACCTCTTCCACTTCTGCCCACAAATCGTAAGTCATTAAATCTGGCCACCTGGTTCTTCATCACGGCGGAAGCGTTTCGCAGCTCTGCAGAGTAGTTCTCATCGTTTCCAGCCATGACGGTGACCACCGTCCCATCCGGCACTTCTCCTAAGGCCACCACCTGTAAAAACGGGAAGATAACCACAACTGGTGAAGCCACACTTTAGAGCTGCATGTCTCCCTGCCAGCTTTCCAGGCTGCCATGCTCATTACAAAGCTCCATGGCAGCTTCTTCAGCCCGCTGTGGTGAGGAGTCTTGTACTCGCTGTTCACAGAACAAAGTGCCACATCAAACACAGAAACATCGTGTATTGTCTCCCTTTCTCAGAGCCTAACAGAGAGTTTCTTCTTTGTTATATTTCTTCAGAAACTTTCAGTGTCCTTATGTAGAGTGTTCACTTTAATGCTTCCTGAAGGCCAGCTTTGTTCTTAGCAACGAGCGAGCAGTGAGAAAACCCGAGGCATGGCTTGTATTCATAAATTAAACACAGGAATACATTTGAAATGGAAAGTTGGAAATAACTACACATTAGCAGCCTTATCACCTAGATACAGTTGAATTTTCTTGCTGGTTGCACCCATCATCCTGACCCCTGATCTCCTCAGACTTCAAGCCAGAGAGAATCCCAAATGGACCCATCCCAGGAGTGGCAGTCAGGGCATCAGCAGACACAAAGCTCTACACCCAACACACTCTGTGATGGAGCACATTATGGCTGGAATTCAAAATCTTCAGATGCAACATAAAACAAAGCTGTGTTTCCTTGCAGGCATGTACATTTTCATCGCGCTTGCAAGAGTCACATGTGGTTAGCGCTGATACCTCCCTCAAATTCCAGGATGGGTGAACAGAAGATATCAAAGTATTTCACTTCTGCTTACATTCCAACTACCTGATAGTCTCACTTTTATGCTTCTGTGGCTGTGAAGTGCTCCAACATCTGATTAGACAAATGTCACGGAGACGACACGAGTGAGAGTGCACCGTGACTTTTAAAAGTAAAACTAAAGTTCAGTGGGAATTCTAAGTCACAAGGAAGAAAATATACACGAGGCAAAAGAAGTCCACAAAAGTATGAATAAAATAATTTCCTTTTCCCCAGTTAGCTAATACTGATGCTGGGAATAAATTTATACCAAAAAGAGATTCAGAAATATCGCCCGGCTGAATTCAAACTTGAAAAAATGTCTTGAGCTACAAAGTGTCTCCCTTGCAGTTTCCACCAGTTTATATGGTCAGATATGACTTTTTATGTTATTCAGAGTAATTCATTCTGTCTCCTGAGATATATTACATTTTGTCATACGGTCTGCTTGAAATGCCTTTCCCATAAATGATCATGGCTGAAACTAGTAATTGCAGGTTGCCTGGTGATATTAATTCAGTGGAAAGAATAAGTAGTTCTGGATATGTAGGGGGAGCATTTGCTCCAGTGCACTGTACAGTGTTTCTCTAAAACAATAAAAAGGAATGACAAAGGTATACAAAATCTGAAAGCATTTAAAATAGATCATATTACTAAAAACTACAGCTTGTCTTGTTTAAAAAAAATATTGAAGAGAAAGAAGGAAGCAAAGCTGAAAGTCTTTTTTTTTTCATAAAACACCAGGTAATACCACCTAAAACTGAAATCTGAGTTTTGCCACAAACTACTGGGAGGTTTTCATTTATCAAACAGAGATTTTACTTTAAAGTGATATGAATGTCCCTGAACATAAAAACAGAGTAACCACCGCTGTGGGTAAGATCTGAGATCCCACTAATTCTCTGCCTTGGGTCTGGCAGCAACCAGGTCTGATGGCTTCAAAGCCAGGTGTAAGGAATAATAAACAATAATCATATAACAAATAATAATCTGCTGAACAGATTAGAGAGCTGACTCTAAACATTAATAAATAGATACTGGCTTTAACTAAAGCATGGAGATTGGGACTACTTACAAACTACCCCCTTCCCAGCTTGCAACACTCTGGACAGTCTTGTTATGCCCATCAGCATCCCTGGCAGTTGCACCCTCTGCTTTTTATATCTCACAAAACAACAACAAAAAATCGCATTGCTCCAGAAATACAGTACAAAGAAGCTGAGAGCCCAGGAGGAAGTGAAAGGCTGCCCCTGCTCTGCAAAGAGGGAGCGAGATGCCTGCCACCTCAGCTCACCTCATTCTCCCCAGGTACCCAGAGCACAGAAAGGCAGCAGCAGCATTGCTCTGTCTCAGCCCCAAACACAGGTACAGCTCCTAACACCCGGGCAGGAGGGCGAAAAACCTCTTAAAAGGCTCCCCTCTGTCCCCTGTTACTTTTCAGAGCTTTCCTCCCTACCCTTTCCATTCGATGTCAGTTCAATTTGCCAGCTGAGCCATCGGCCCAGAGCTGCAGGTGCCGCTGCTGTCGCCGGGTGATCGCACCTGACCCAGTAATGCCCCATCATTACTGAGAGGCTTTGGGTGCAGCATGATGCAATATCACTACTCATCCCACTCCGAGGAGACCAAGGGACAAGGCAGACTGATATCAGAGGTGAAAATAAAAACTTTGGCTAATAAAATAAAGCCCTATAACATGGGAAGCTCCCCTGCCATGCAACAGGAGTGAAATGCTTATTCTTTTCATAATTTAATGCTTTTTTGCCACGAAATAGAAGACTATTGGACAGGTACACAGCAGCATCAAGTTAAAAAAAAAAAGGCAAAAAAAAAAAGCCTTGCATTACAAGTTTAAAACATGGAGGAATGTATGTAATTTTGAGAATTTCGAAAAGTACCTGCACATACTGAAAGATTGTTGGCATAAACCTTGAATTGGCAATTTTATGCTGTGTATCAATACAGAATGAATTACGTATTCTTAGACGAGGGATTGAAAATGTACTGTGAAATTAATAAGGACTGTGTAAAAAAGTAATTAGAGGTAGCTACAGTGCACATTCCTTACCTATTCTTTGAAAGTGCACAGGCCTACTATTTCAAAATCTTTATTTTCCATATTAAACACCCTACACATTTTGAGGATTAAAGGTAATTTTGCCTTTGCATATTTTCTCTTTTTTTTTTCTTTTCCCAACTAAAGCTCAAAAACGTACATGAAGTCAAATGAAGGCCCAAAATAAAAGCAAAGCAATTCTTACAAGCTGAAAATAACAATGTGTTTTTTGCATAACACAATTCTGCTCCGGTTAGGCAACCTGTTTGCCCAGTTTCGGTCCAATGGGATTTGAACTGGCCAAAGCACATACCCTAAAGATGGGAGTTATAAGCACAAGGCAAAACTACTGTACAACAGCAGGTACTCAGACTTTCTGCAGGGTAAAACGCTTGTTAAAAAAAACCCCAGAAACAAAAAACCACCAACAAAACCCAACACTAGTGTACAAGCTAAATAGTCCCTCTCACACTTTGGTATCTGCCACTTCAGTAACTTTCTTGCGAAACACTGAATTCAAACAGCCTCTGAATGTAAAATCTTCTGTCTTCAGAATGCTTTTTTCCAGAGATTGCCAAAAGACCATCTGATATTATTAAAAATATTTTAATGTTCTGTAACTTAAAACAGAATAACTGATTCGCGCTACTTTTTGTTTCAAAATCTACATCTGGGATGACAACTTATACATCAGGTTTCAGCTTGAAGCTATTTAAAACAGCTGAGTTATAAACTCTGAAAATTTGGGTTTGGAGTGGAAATGCTGACAGACCCTGAACCACTGTGGTGCTACTGGGGAGAGGTTTTAGGCTCCATGTCCCATTTTCCCCCTTGCCTTTAGGTCCGCTAAGACTCTCTGCTACTACACCATCATACAGAAGTCACTTGTAACCTCGAACGTGGCAATTTGGGCCTTTATGACTTGCAGTAAAAACTCCCACAGAGGGGCAAAGTTCTGATGACTCTACTCAAATAAAGTACCACTGGCTACTGAGACTAAGAAGTGAATATGATTTGGACCCAGGTGCACAGTGTCCATTTATTTTGTGCTGGAATACTAAGAGCTAGAGCTGTATTAATAGAGACTCATCTAATACTCTCCCCCCACAAAACCAGTTTGCATTAACAATCCTATTAGTGAGCACACGACAGGGACTCCCTCCCCAGTGTGTGCAAATATTAATACTTAAAATTCAATGTTAAACCAACACTATTTCAAAAAATTATAATCAAACCCAGCACTGTTTATACGTAACATACTTCCTCTCCTGCATATGATTTATATCTGTTTTTTTAAATTAAAACAGTGCTATATCCAGCGTACGTTTTCACTCGAGATCGCTGCGAGAGAATTATGACACACTTAACACACCACTCAAAACATTACCATCAACATATTATTTATTGCCAATAAAACTTCACAAACTGTGTTGTCTGTGAGCTATTTCACTTTCAAGTTACTGTGTAGCTGAGATTTCTATAGCTCAAATCTGTCTTTTTATTTCCCTTTCAGAGCTAATTCCCATTCTGTTATAACACAGTCAAGTGTTTCACTGTATGGTACACACAACTTCTTTGGTCTAAAACTACTGCGCGACTGCGTGCAAGTTACATTTGAGAAGTAAATAAATTTTTTTTAAATGGTAAAAATTCTTTCAAATGAGCTTCAAATTATTAAGGGCATATATAATTCTGGAATAATTTTTAAAAGTGCATATTTCATGTGAAAGCACAGCTGCACCCATGGCAGAAGAGTGCAAAGGGCAATTTGTGCCCCTGATGCATCAGTAAATCAGTCAGCAAACAAATATAGGAGACGTATATAAGCAATGTATAAATACATCTATACGAATACAGAAAGTCAGTAAATGGTCTAATCCTTTTTCTAGCCTTTTATCACATGTAGGCATTCTTATTGTAATAATATTTTAAATACTTTAATATTTAGTTTAGATCTTTCCCTTATTCTAATGAACTGTGACCGCATCCTTTGAATTGCTGTAAGGTAGGAGAAAGCTCAGACACCTCAAAAGAGAACAGCAACACGAGCACGATAATGCCACAGCTCTCATGTCCCTTCTTTAAAGAGTAACTGTAATACCAACTTAATCTAAGGCTCAATTACATTAGAATCACAATTCTCCGAAAGCTCCTCCTCCTCACCCCGCAGCCCCTGTGAATCAGAATCACTGTGATCCACACCTAGAGAGCCTCTGAGTGCTCCGCAAAGTCACAAAGCCAAAAGACACCCCGTTTTTCTGATGTTTCTACCTAGTCCAACTACCACGTCCTGCAAAAGCAGGCCTTGTGCAAAGGGTTCCTTCTGCAATTCCAGCCTTTCCAAGGTGTTCCCACACACGAGCACTTTAGTCAAGCTTCACCCGCACATCCGTAACATTCTCAAAGCAAAGCTCCATCTTTACCACCACTCAATTTACCACCACCTCGTTTAACCACTTCTACTATTTTTTCCCATATAAATGGCCGCGATAACACGTCTGGCAGACGGGAAAGACAAGACCAAGGCGATGTTCTGGAACACGCTGCATGAGACTGTTCACAAACTTTTCTGCCTTTTGAGGGATTTCCAGGCGTGTTATTTTTTCACAGGAAAATGCGGGCATGATGAGCCCCTCACAGAGCCACCCCACCTCACTCACTCCCCACTGGGGCAGGTGCCTGGGGACACCCTCAGCCTTTGCCTTCTCCCTACCAAAGGCCACGGGAGGGAAAACTCCAGGGGGAACACTTGGAAACATCGCTAGGGGAGGAAAAGGGCTTGCTTTAAAGCACGCAATTATTGTTGTTATTATTACAGCTTTTGTAAAAAATCGTTTCCTCTCATTAGCGCGCCGTGGGGATGGAGACAGAAAATTAAAAGCAGCATCCCCGGTGCAGAGCGGGGTGGGATTTATTATGGAAACGTGCGACCCTGCCAAGGAGAGCGTCTCTGGGCAGCCACTTCCTCGCTTGTCCACCAGGAGAAGTGAAGGGGCCCGGTGACCCCCCCAACCCAGGAGCTCTGTGCCCCCTTCCCAGTCCCATCTCAGCCCGGGCTGTTGGAGGGCAAAACCCCGATCCCACTCTGCCACCCGAGCCTGACCCTCGAACACCTTTTCCCCCTCCACCCCCGCACTCTTCAGAGCCACACCAAATCCCCCAGTCCCACTCCTGGCAGCGGAGAGGGAGAAAGGGGCACCTCCGTGGGTGAGGGAGTGGGTTTCTCGCGGTGGCGGCACACGGAGCTCCGATCGAGAGCGGAATCCCCCCTTCCTCAGGGAAGGAAAGCTGGGCTTTTTTAATAAAAGAATTAAAGCCCAGGAAGAGTGGCTGCGGGGATCAAGGGTTGTCTCCAAAGGGGATGTTGCGGAGCGCACAGGGTATCCCGGGACCGCGGGGAGGACACGTCGGCAGCGCCCCGCGGGGATGGAGATAACGGGATGGCTCTGGGGGTGCGCGCCGGGCAGGGGGGGCGGGAGGAGCGGGGCACCGGGGCCGAGAGGGGGACAGAGCGGGGATACGAGGGGCACAGGAAACGCAACAGGACGGGGGGCACGGGAGCCGCTGCAGGATCGGGAGAGGGGGGTGGGAGGCACTGCGGGGAGTGCATCCCGAGACATTGAGGGATGCGGGTACAGGAGGCACAGCAGGACGCGGACAGGACACAGAAGCCGCTGCAAGGCTTGAACACTTGGGAGGGCGGGAATTCAAGAGTCACTGC
>WEKX01016672.1:359043-380537 GCA_013390025.1 Pitta sordida | reverse complement strand
GAAGTTGGGGCTGTCGGTGCGGACCAGCTCGGCGGGGTGGTCAGCGATGATCTCCACCATGGTGCGGTTATCGTGGGGGCGCAGCCGGGGCACGGCGGCCGCCGCGTCCTGCTGCTGCTGTTGCTGCTGCTGCTGCTGGGCTACCACCACCGGGCTGACCTCGCTCATCTTGCCGGGCTGCAGGCTGCTGGAGGGGGGGCTGAACCTCCGGCTGGTGCTGGGATCTACGGGAATACGCATCACAACAGCCACAAGTNAGCGGTAAGGGGGATCGCTCGTCGAGGAGGCGTGTAGTGGGGGGGGGGGGTTGTAAAAAAAAATATATATAGCGAAAAAAGGGGGTGAATGAAAAAGTGGAGGGGTGAGGATAAGGGGCAAAAAAGCAAATCANTAAAAGAAAAGAAAAAAGGAGCAAACAAAAAGCCTCGCTAGGACAGCGGCGAGGAGCCGCTGGGTTCTCCTGCTTACTGCCTTTGGCTTCAGGAAGCGGCAGCTCGGGAAGGGGCTTGGGAAAAGTGGCTCCCCCCTCCAAAAAAAAAAAAGGTGCTCCCGAGGAGATTTCGGCGTGGAAAGAAAGCTACTGGGGTTGTTTGAGTGAAGAGGAAAGTCACAGGGCTGGTAATTAAAAAAGGAACTTTTTAGCCAGCTCCTTCGGGAGGATCCGGACTTAAGAAAGTTGAACTTTCGGATTCCCAGGAAAAAAAAAAGCGGGGAGCATAGTTGAAAAAAACCAAACAACGCAAGAATAAAACACCCCTCCTTAGGCTGTTTACTAAAATATGACCAAGTAAATTCGGGGAAAAGGCAGCCTCGGTGCAGCCCGGTCCTTCACATGAAGTCGCTGCTGGATCCAAGTCCGTTGAGTTGAATAGGCGAAGAAAAATCGTGGGGGTTTTTTTTCCGCCCTTGATGAACAACGGCAGCAAAAAAATCATTCAAATGTCGCTTTTTTCGAGTTATTTTTCTTTCTGAAAAATCGAGCTAAAAATCATAATAATGAAAAAAAAAAAAAAGCAACCAAAAGCAACAAACTTCTTTTGGGTCCCAAGAAGTTGAGGTCGGGGAAGATGAAGGAGGCGAAAAAAAACCCCAAACCCACGCCACAGTTTTTTTGTCCTGAATGTGGTTTTTGGAGGCTGGGATTTCTAATGATTAGGTTTTTGTGGTTTATATATACAGGACTCTCTGGCTAAGGCGATCATTATGCTGATGAGAGTCAGCAGCACGTGGTGCTTCAGTCCTCCGACTTCTGCAGCCTTCAAAATAAATAAACCAATGTGCATCCCCCCCAGGAGGAGAAACTCTCACCCAAGGGGAGGGGAACGGGGAAGGAGGGGAGCAGGAGACGGTCTCCAATCTCCACTTCTCCCCGGGTTTTTTCCATTAACACTTTTGGGCTTGTTTGTTTAANGTCCCCTTCGCAGAGAGCCCGGCGGAGCCTCCGCGGCTTTCCCGTGCTCAGGGGTGTCCGAGTGTGTGTCTGTGGTGGTGGGGGCACCTCGGGGCTGTTTCCGCACCCTGTTTCCTCCTGCTGGGAGGTAGCGCTGCCCCCCTCCATCCCTAATTTCTGTCCGCACCCCTCTCCCCCCGGGGCAAACCCCGGCTGTGCCCGGGGGAAGGTGCGTGCAGAGGCGGCAGCGGCTCCGGAGCAGCAGCAGAAGCCGCAAGCTCCGCCGATCGGTCACAGGGGAGAGCTCTCGCTCCGCGCACCGCGGCTGAGCTGCGGCCGCCGCCCCCGCTCCGCGCCCACCCAGCGCCGGCTCCGCAGCCTCCGCTCCGCGGCTTTCCCACGCTTCCCGCGGGGACCGGCACCCCCCGAGCCGCTGCCTCGCCATGGATCTGTGCCCTCTGCTTTTTGCTTTCCTTTCTTCCCCCCACATTTTTTTTTTCTTTTTGTGCGTGTGTTTTTTTCTTCTTCTCCCGGTCCAAGGCTGGAGGGGCTCTGAAAGTTTTCCATCCCGTTGTGAAAACGGGATCCTTGTGGCTAAAGCTGCAAACCCCTCCTGAGCTCGCCCCGCTTGTCTCGACAACCACAGGGATCCGCTTTTCTCCCCAAACTGGCCACAGGCATTTCCAAATCACAATTACTCATCACCTATACGGACTAGTATATATGCAGAAGCTTTGGTTTGCTATGGTTGTAATACAGAAAATATATTTTTTCATCATTATTTTGGTAAAATGTTTATGTCCATAGATTCTTTTGGTTTCCTCCACCCCCCTCTTAAGCTGGCTCTAATACACTCCGTAAGAGCCCTTCCAAAGGCATTAGAAAGAAGGCAAGAGGTTGTTTTACATCCAAATGCTATATAAGCCTGAGAATCATGATTTATTTCATCTCAAACAAGAAGATACGTTTCCACTTTTAATTAGTCACACTAAAAATTTTACAGTCACCTCTTTTCCCACTAAAATAAAATAAAAAGTTAATTAGGATAAACTAAACTAAGTCATTGGAAGCTACCAGTTTAAGGTCACTTAAAATAGTCCAGGGTTATTTATAATGTCGAAATAAAATTTTCCACTGAACGCCCTAACAAAGTTTCAGGTATCTGGCACAGCTGATTTTCAGTCTCCATGCAAAAATATCTTTCTGCTGTACTTTTACACATTTAACAGGAACTTACTACAGCCTGGAACAGATCACAGCTCAGAGCTCTAGAATGTTATTTAAATGGTTATGGACAAATTAATAAAAGTACCAGTAATGTTTATGGACCTACATAAAAGCTGGATGGGATTTTTCAGAAGAAGTTGTTCATGTTATGATATATATATAATCCGGAACATTGGCTTGGATTTGGCTGAAATGGAGAGCAACCCTGCTGCTCGGCTTTCCTCGGCTTTTATTTCAGAACTTCTCGGAATTTTAGCACTGGTTGCAAAATGGGTCATATTTTAAGATCTTAGAGAGTTGTAGGAGGTTGGTGAAAAAATGTGCTTGCGCTGCAAGTTACGTCTTCACAAACACCTTCAGATCCACTTTACAAAATCGAATTTTCATTAGTATGGCTGCGCTTGCTGCAATTTNTGAAAAATCGAGCTAAAAATCATAATAATGAAAAAAAAAAAAAAGCAACCAAAAGCAACAAACTTCTTTTGGGTCCCAAGAAGTTGAGGTCGGGGAAGATGAAGGAGGCGAAAAAAAACCCCAAACCCACGCCACAGTTTTTTTGTCCTGAATGTGGTTTTTGGAGGCTGGGATTTCTAATGATTAGGTTTTTGTGGTTTATATATACAGGACTCTCTGGCTAAGGCGATCATTATGCTGATGAGAGTCAGCAGCACGTGGTGCTTCAGTCCTCCGACTTCTGCAGCCTTCAAAATAAATAAACCAATGTGCATCCCCCCCAGGAGGAGAAACTCTCACCCAAGGGGAGGGGAACGGGGAAGGAGGGGAGCAGGAGACGGTCTCCAATCTCCACTTCTCCCCGGGTTTTTTCCATTAACACTTTTGGGCTTGTTTGTTTAAAAAAAAAAAAAAAAAAAAGAGGCATGAAAAATCTTGTTTGCAAAAAACATAATAGTAAGAATAATCTGGTGCCAAAGGGTTTTTTGCTGTCTCCGGTAGTCTAAAGCCTAAACCATTTCCTTGAATGAATGAAAGCCATAAACCCCCCTTCAGACTATTAAGGTAAAGGGAGTCTGGTTTGTTTTCTCCCTTAAAAAAAAAAAAAGGGCAGATCTTATTAAAAATCATTTACATACCCAATGGTATGAAAGTGTCACCGCCTCCCCGCACAGATAACAGCCTATCAGAACCCGCCCTCTAATTTCTAAGGCTTTACTCCGACTTACTACTTCCACCTTCTTGTAAAAAGTCGGCGCTGCGTGTGTGCTCCTTGCTCGCCGCCTGTGTGTGACTCGGGGCGGTGTGTGTGTGTGTGTGTGTGTGTGTGTGTCTGTCTGTCTCTCTGTCTGTCTCTCTGTCTGCGCGGGACGTGGTCCTTCCACGGAGCCCCTCCAAGCCCCGAACCAGGCACCCCGACCCCGCCAGTTTCGTCCCCTTCGCAGAGAGCCCGGCGGAGCCTCCGCGGCTTTCCCGTGCTCAGGGGTGTCCGAGTGTGTGTCTGTGGTGGTGGGGGCACCTCGGGGCTGTTTCCGCACCCTGTTTCCTCCTGCTGGGAGGTAGCGCTGCCCCCCTCCATCCCTAATTTCTGTCCGCACCCCTCTCCCCCCGGGGCAAACCCCGGCTGTGCCCGGGGGAAGGTGCGTGCAGAGGCGGCAGCGGCTCCGGAGCAGCAGCAGAAGCCGCAAGCTCCGCCGATCGGTCACAGGGGAGAGCTCTCGCTCCGCGCACCGCGGCTGAGCTGCGGCCGCCGCCCCCGCTCCGCGCCCACCCAGCGCCGGCTCCGCAGCCTCCGCTCCGCGGCTTTCCCACGCTTCCCGCGGGGACCGGCACCCCCCGAGCCGCTGCCTCGCCATGGATCTGTGCCCTCTGCTTTTTGCTTTCCTTTCTTCCCCCCACATTTTTTTTTTCTTTTTGTGCGTGTGTTTTTTTCTTCTTCTCCCGGTCCAAGGCTGGAGGGGCTCTGAAAGTTTTCCATCCCGTTGTGAAAACGGGATCCTTGTGGCTAAAGCTGCAAACCCCTCCTGAGCTCGCCCCGCTTGTCTCGACAACCACAGGGATCCGCTTTTCTCCCCAAACTGGCCACAGGCATTTCCAAATCACAATTACTCATCACCTATACGGACTAGTATATATGCAGAAGCTTTGGTTTGCTATGGTTGTAATACAGAAAATATATTTTTTCATCATTATTTTGGTAAAATGTTTATGTCCATAGATTCTTTTGGTTTCCTCCACCCCCCTCTTAAGCTGGCTCTAATACACTCCGTAAGAGCCCTTCCAAAGGCATTAGAAAGAAGGCAAGAGGTTGTTTTACATCCAAATGCTATATAAGCCTGAGAATCATGATTTATTTCATCTCAAACAAGAAGATACGTTTCCACTTTTAATTAGTCACACTAAAAATTTTACAGTCACCTCTTTTCCCACTAAAATAAAATAAAAAGTTAATTAGGATAAACTAAACTAAGTCATTGGAAGCTACCAGTTTAAGGTCACTTAAAATAGTCCAGGGTTATTTATAATGTCGAAATAAAATTTTCCACTGAACGCCCTAACAAAGTTTCAGGTATCTGGCACAGCTGATTTTCAGTCTCCATGCAAAAATATCTTTCTGCTGTACTTTTACACATTTAACAGGAACTTACTACAGCCTGGAACAGATCACAGCTCAGAGCTCTAGAATTTTATTTAAATGGTTATGGACAAATTAATAAAAGTACCAGTAATGTTTATGGACCTACATAAAAGCTGGATGGGATTTTTCAGAAGAAGTCGTTCATGTTATGATATATATATAATCCGGAACATTGGCTTGGATTTGGCTGAAATGGAGAGCAACCCTGCTGCTCGGCTTTCCTCGGCTTTTATTTCAGAACTTCTCGGAATTTTAGCACTGGTTGCAAAATGGGTCATATTTTAAGATCTTAGAGAGTTGTAGGAGGTTGGTGAAAAAATGTGCTTGCGCTGCAAGTTACGTCTTCACAAACACCTTCAGATCCACTTTACAAAATCGAATTTTCATTAGTATGGCTGCGCTTGCTGCAATTTAAATTGTCTTTTAGCTTTTTCGCTTTTAACTGTGTTATGAATACAGTCATAATTAGATTGCTTTTGGACAAAAAGGCAATGTTTTAAAAAGCACCAAGCTTGTTTACCATCACATTTATAAAACACAGGCCCAGCACGCGCCAGTTGTAAGCACTGCGTGCTCAAGGTGAAAAATAATAATCAGATATGAAAGATTCTAACCTGGATGATATTCCCTAAATAAATAGTTTTGATGCCAGTTTGCTGGGCTGGAAAGTGCTGTAAATATAAGGAATACAGAATTTATTTTGAGCCTCTCTATGTATGCAAATAGCCTTTGTGAAATGGGAATAAATGAATGAGTCCAATGGGTTTGTTATTGTATTGGATATTTTTAGCTAGAGCGACTACAGCAGTGTCAGCAATTATTACTATAGTGAAGGAATGGCCAATATTCTCCTTTCCAACACCTACCTTCCCCAAACTTTTTTATTCACTCCTGAAAATGTGCATCGAGCCAAACTGTGTGAAGTTAAGTAAACAATGCTAGAGCAGGTTTTGCCCAAATTTCCATTCATTTCAGTAGGGGCGAGATAAGCTCCAGTGTGTCTTGGCAGCGCTTTACTTTCACTTTGGTTGGAAGTTGACTGTTTGCCCAGCTATTCTTTGCTTTTTCTTAAGTATGACAAATAGTAACTCTAGATTAGCACATTATTTGGTCTGCTAAGTAGGCGTGGGGTATTGAGCCTTGTAACTACAGCATTCTTACTCAGGCTATGGACTACTATGGTTTGTTTAACTACTGTGTCCCTGCCCCATTGATTTACAGCCCAGATAAAAGCAGATCGTGTCCTGAAGTTAGTCAAAAAGCGTTTAATATTTCAGCACCGTGCACTGGTTTTTAGTGTTCCTATACACTGCGTGGGTTTTTAGTGCCCAATACAAACATAAGCATAAATGTTTGAAAGACAGGCTAGAAAAGGATTACGTAAGAAAAAAAACAAAGCAATCTTGAGAACATTACTTTCCCCCCCAGTATTTTCAGTTGGAAGTGAGGACTGAGTGAGAGCTGTGACTGTCTCAGGATTCGATGCTGAATGCTCTGAGACCTCAGACAAGATTTTTAGCAAGTTTTCCTTCAGTATAAAATGAGTCAGTAAACACCACCATATACAAAATTACGTGTTAAATTCTCAGAGATCCAAGATGAGCAGGGCTTGGTACCCAGTAATACCAGGAAAGAAATTCTGAAAGCTGGTAGGAGACCTGTCATGTCCCTGCTGAAAAACCATCGGCTGTTCCACGGCACACAGCGAAACACATGCTATACAAACAACAAACTAAATACTTACTGCTTCTGAATTTTTCCTAAATGATGTATTTTCTGCCTCTCTAATAAGCAGGCACTGCAAGCCTAGGTGTGGGTCCCACTGTAGATTTCTCCCGTTTCCCTGCCTGTCTGCAGCCTCTTATGCCCCATTGGAATTGTGTGTATTTCAGGGTGGTTTAAAGCAGCAGAAGACCATGTCATCATTGGGATGGAAAGAAACATCAGCCTGCTTGTCATTTTGTAGCAGCATTTGAAAGAGAAAGTATGACCTGTGCTTTCTGGCAGTGGAAGCCTGAATGTGTAGTAGGATTAGAAAAATGTATGGCCTGTCTTTCTCAAATAATTTCTTTTTTTTTTTTTTGCTTGCACACGCAAAATAAAAATTATCCGTAGAAAGTTGTTAATGTCCACATAGTTAGGGGAAAAGTTTTTTCACAGCATGACTGACTTTGCCCTTTTCCATTATTCCTTCTTCCAACTTCTGTGAAACTAATGAGGAAAAAGACAGATATTTTTTCCCCTGGATGAATACAGATAAAATCAGTAAGTTGATTTAGAGATATAAAGGCTAAAAAATGAGAATTTAATTTTTTTCCTTTATTTCAGCATATATAAAAGCAGCATGAACCAGAAACTTCATGGCTATTTTTTTCTGTTGACAGTAAAAACTGGTCCCTTTGACTAACTGTGGGGAAAGTGGGTGGTATAACTGTTTGTAATTAAAAAGGTTTAATACATTTGGAACCTTGCAGAGTCCCTAAATTTTGCATGCTGTTTTTTAAGAGTCTAATGGAGTGCGCTCTGGCCAGATACAAGCTCCATAAAGCTCACACAGGAGATACTATAAGATGTAAGTCAGTCTCAATTGAGAGAGGTGTTTTTATGGCTTCCAATCACAAGCATAGCAGCAGGTCCTTGCATTTACCCTCTCAGTGTTGCAATGGTGAGGATTCCCATTGTAAAGCTATTCTCAAAGGCATGGATGCCAGAAAAAAAAATCGTTGTTACCAAAACAGGACTTGAATCTGAAGCAATAGAAAAACACTGAACAGTGACAAGCTTGTTCTAAAAAGGATGGAAACAGACAACAGTGAAAGAGGTGGTGCAGCCTACGGGAGTGAAACAGAAGAAGAAATCATGTGATAATGGCAAATGTAGAATAAGCATAATGGACACTGCAAATCAACCCTTTGAGGATCATAAAAACCCTATTTTTGCCCTTTTTTTCCTGAAAATACACTCAGGCCGGACCAGAGGATCAAGAACATAATCACATTTATGGAATAACAAAATGTAATCCTGAAAGGGCTGAGCATCCTGCTCACATTTTAGCAGAGATATGTGTGTGCCCCACGTCAGGTGTGGCCTTAAGGCCTTGGGCGTGGAGCCAGAACAAGACCATTCCCTTGGTGGACTGTTGTGGAACTGGCAGGCAAGTCACAGGAGACAACAACCTTAGTCCGAAAACAAGCCATAAGGGAACATGACAAAACATGAGACATCACAGGAATGATTCTCTCTGGTAATAAAAGACAAAGATCTGGCAGAAAAAGTATTTTAAGTGAAGCTGCCAGTAGTATCTGCAGTTAAGCTTGTCTGCCACTTTCCAGTATAAGACCTTGTTTTCACTCACGTAATGTTGCAAATTTTTAGCTGTTCAGGATGAGCTTTTCAATCCTGAGTCTGCCTCAAGTTGAATTTTTTGCAAACTCTCAGCAGAAATGCTTCTGCTGCTTCTAATATCAACACTGAGAGAAAACACATTGTTTCACAGCAGTTTAAAATTTCATCCCAATACCTATTTCAGATCTGGGATGGGAATTTTTACTGAGTAGGAGAGGAATAAAGAGGAAAAAGCAGATAAGCTCCTTTTGTAGCCCTTGACCAAAAGGAGCCACCCGAACTTGGACGAGTTAGAAGCTGCTGAAAATTGTTGAGGTTTTTCTCGCGCGTGCTCAGTCCAGATGGAGGAGTTGGCAGCTAAATTTTGCAAAGCCTCCGTAGCAGCTCTGGGCTTGCTAGACTGGATTGGATCTGTAGTCAGTCTAGTCTGACCAATATTCTGCCTGACAGTAGGCTGCACTGTTTTAGAGGAAAGGATAAGAAACCCTTGAGTCAGCAGATAGAGACGGGATCTATTCCTCCTTTAAGGTCTCATCCTAGTTAAGAGTATCTTATAAAAAATATGACCAGAATGACTGTCAGCAGTTCAGTCTATAATTCAACCATAAAAATTCCTTACAGGCTGAAATCTGGCTTTTCCTCTTAGTTCAGAAGTCAAAATTCTCTACAGATTTTTTTGAATAGTCTGTTTTGAAGTAATAGGAAAAATAGTCATGGACAAATTCTGGACATTTCTTTCACACTTCATCATTCAGTTATGATAAGTATGATAAGTTTTAAACTATTTGTTTCAAATGCTGGTCAGGCCTTAGAAGGAATGTGAATAATTAAAATCTTCACCATCAGCACTAGACTTTCAAATGTGAATAAGGTCTCTGACCTCAGGATACTAGGAGCATTATGATATTAAGAGCTTATGTGATGCAGTATCAAAACCTGTTATTCTAGTTTACCTCATAAATATTTAGATAATTTATGAAATGCACATATTGAAGAACAAGGGGGAATCCTTCTGTCTTTTCATGGTGAAACTCATTGTGAAGACACTCACACAGATGTTTCCCTAATTTAAACATAAGAATCCCAGAACCACAGGAATATGCTGAGTTGGAAGGAATCCACAAGGATCACTGAGTCCAACCCTTAGCCCTGCACAAGTCCATTTGCAAGAGTCACACCGTGTGCGAGAACAGCACAGCCTGGAAGTATCAAGGAGGAACAAGCACGAGGTCCTCAGAGGGGACAAAGGAGATGCAAAATCTTTCTTGAAAGACCACAGCAGTTCTCATTACTACCAAGCTTGCCTTTGTAGTGGAGAAGATAGAGCAGCTCTTCCCAACCCTGGAATGCTTTCAAAGATACTGTGCTTGGCACCCTGAGGTTAGCGCGATTTTTGAGCAGATAAAAGCCCGTTACATGAAAAGGCAGATCCCACCCTCTTTTTTTTTTTTTTTTTTCCCTCGTTTTTCCCACTTGGTAAGAAAGAAAATATTTATTTTTTCTGCATTTCCCCTGATGTCAATGGAAGCCTTTGTGGAATAGGGGGCTGTTTCACCAAAGAGAAGCAGAGGCAAGCCTTTAACTAACTCACTACTTTGGGTTACTCACCTTATCCTTTCACATTTCCGTGTCTAAATGTCCATCTTGGTGAAGAACATGTCAAGTCTTTCAGCTCATTATTTCCACTAGACTTTAGAGAGCTTAAATAATTCGCATTTTTAGGCACAAAAAACCCGTCTTCCAGTTTTTGACAATTGAAGAACATAGACTGAGGGAAGCAGGGGAAAGCTCTATTTACTAAACACCACATGTAGATTACCACTGATAGTTTTTCTAAGGAAATTTATGACCTGTGTCGAGTAAATAAACTCCCTTTTTGGTAAAGAATCTGCAGCCAATCATTCATGCTTGCTTAGAGACATTACTGTTCATGTTGCTTTTATGTGAAAGGCTACAGTAAAGGGTGATGTTATGTCTAAAATAGACAGTTGGCAGCTAAAAAAGAAAAAAAAGGCTATTTCTGACATTACTTATCATGAGATTCTTGCTAGATTATGGCACATTCACTCTGGTTCAGGAAAGAAAGAAAGGATAATGATAGGACAATTATAATTCTTGTAACTAATATGTTATCTTCATGCACGCACTTGCATGCCCAGCTCCATTTACTGGCAAGTTATGGCATTTTACACATCTGAAATAAACAGAGAGCTCTCAGTGTGTTCAGAATGTTTAGTAAGTCTGAAAGCTGTTTGCTTTGTATCTCAGAGTAAATGAGAATGGCACAGACACTTTCCTCCTCCTGGCTGTCCACCCTGTACTCCTATAATTATGTTCCTTCTCTGCTCCCTTTCCTCTCCTTATTTTATACTCTACGTCCAAAAGAAGGATAATTATTTAAGGCAATTGTGAAAATTAAGTGTGAAGAAGAAGAAGTGAGAAGAGGGTGTATCATGCTTTCAGAAATATGAGTATTTTTCATGTACAAGTAACTTTGGTTTTCAGCTGTCCCTCTCGATTTACACTGGTGTGAAAGGGGAACTGGGCTGTTATTAAATCTACCTAATTTAATAGATGCACACAATGCCTTTGCTTATTTTCTTCTATCATAAGTGGAATTATCAATACAGACTTTAGTAAATACAATTCCACAACAAAAATGTCCTGAATTTAAAATGAGTAAGTGCCTTTCTGAGTGATGATCCCATGTCCTCAACTCACCCCACTACACTTCAGCATGTGTTCTCTGTAACGTTGCTGAGGCTTTGCCTTCTCTAGAAAAATGTTCTGTTTTTGATGAGGGGTGTCAAAAATAGTTTTCCACCCTCAGATCCACTCAAGTACTAGTAGAAATAGCTGCCTCACTGGTGTGGACAAGGTCAGGTAAGTTCATTGCTCACCGTAGCAAATCATGCCTGTGGAGGGCTCACGGGACAATCTGCCTGTGCAGGATTTGCCTCGGAGTGCCCAGAAGAGTTTGTTACAATAGGTGTTGAATTCACTGACTTTGTCCACACTGGAAGAGTAGTTGTTTTCAACACGACTCCAAGATATGCAAAGAGTGGGCGGGCATTTTGACAGCAGTTGTCAAAAACACGTTGTTTCTCTGGGTAGGTGCATTCCTACCAAAAATTGACGCTCTGAAAGGCCCAGTTCAGGAAACTGGGAGAGTGCAAAGTCTGCAATGACAGCATGGCCTGGGACTCTCTGTGCTGATGTACACTTGCAGGATGTCAGATGATGATCAGGATTTTTAATACATATATGGTCACTTATCACCTACATAAAAACAGAGTTCAAGGCCACAAGCCAATTGTCAAAGACTATGCTGTATAATTTAAAGAATGGTTAGTGGAACAAAATACCCATGTTATAAGCAAGAGATCAATATTCTCACCATGGGGAGGTACTGACATAATAAATACTGCCAGATCTTGCAGCTCCTTCACATACTATGTGCTCTTCTGACCTCGTGTGAAAAAGCATAAGAAACTATTTTGCCAAACCAGACTGGATCAGGCATCTCTACTTCTTAGATATTTGTTAATAATTGACCAGCTCTATGGAAGCACTATAAAAGAAGGGGATTGTACCAGAGGTTTTCTTTTTCTATGGTATTTATTTTTGCAATTACACAAAGAATAAGCTGGCATATGAGGAGGGAAACTGAAGCAGAAGTTATTTTTCAAATGGATAAAAGAAGATGCTATTTTATATGGAACAACTTCTAGTTGACCTTTGCAATGAATGCCATAAAATACTATTTTGGCCACAAATGGAACAACATTTTTAGAAGGATTAATGTTTAATCTGTTGTCTGTCTGTCTGTCTGTCTGTCTATCTGTGCAGGACTTTAAAAAGACTGGAGGAAGCTAGCAGCTCACTCTCACTTATAATTACATCTCTAAAACTTTAAAACTGTGCAAGATCTTTCCCAGCTCTGCTGGATGCCATTAGCATTAGCATATTACCACAGAAGAAGACTCCAAGGTAGACAGTGAACTTCATAAGAAATCTTCCAAAAGACTTCCATCCCTCAAAAATGTTAATTCCCAACAAGATCCCGACTCTCACAAAACCCACTAAAACATATGAACTGTTCAGAACATATCACAGAGTTGATAACAGAGTATTTTTTGATAATGTTAAAGTCCAGAGCTGTATTACATGGGAGAAAGTAATTTTTGAGGAATTTTGAAACCCTGGAGAAATTTCAGAGGGGTCAATCACTGCATTTATACTCAGGGATATTTTTTTTCCGCATTATCTTTTTTTTTTTTTTCTTGGCATTGGTACAGGTTTTTGTCAAACCAAACATCCTGTGGCATTCACAAAATATTGCACAAGTACCATGCAGTCATGCTTTGTCTTCTCTGACCATGAATGTAGAGGAACGTGACTTAAAAAAACGGACACTCGAAAAACTACAGTAGATACTTTACAAATACTTTTAAACAGAGGAATAAAGAACGGGGAAAGAAACTCTCCAGATTCAAAAGCTCTGTACTGGCACTCTGCATGAATTCCCAGCAAAAATGCTTTAGCTGATCCCAGCTGTAATATTGGCTCATTGGAAAGGGTGACTGGGTATGTCCTTTGGCTGATCTGAACACACTGCCTATAGTTTAAAATCAACATCCTGACATTTTCATAATTTACAAGACGTATCTAATTCATTAGTGTAAGCATATTTTAAAATGGCCCTGTATTTTCCATCATGATACTAAGTTGAAACTGGCAGAATGGAAACTGGAGAGAAGTAGCAAAGAAATATAAAAACTATCCTGCTCTGTTTCCCAGCTACAGGAATGACCCAAGCTGCCAGAGAAGCACCTTATACAAAAGGAAGACTGTCTGTAGAAGAGGTAAGAATATTCTCAAGAGCCCTGCTGAAGGCAGTGCTTCTTATCCAAAAGAAAGATGGAAATATGTAATTGTACCCTTCCTTTAAAACTAGATCTTGCTGCTTTCCTGTGTGTTACAGATCACATGTTATTTTACATTGGAAGCTTAGTACTAAAATCTAAAATGTAAGGGCCAAGTTCTGCTCCTAGATACACATGCACCAGTCCAATGAGCTCAAAGAGACCTGTGTTCGTATGTTTAGCAATGGAATTTGGCCCTAAATATTTAAACATTTATTCAGAGGGAAAAAAAAAAAAAAAAAAGCTTCTCTGATACATTTGTATCTCATATCTAATGTACACAGATTACCACCGCTGGGCACCCACGCTGAGGCATAAAAAGTGTTGGGGAACCATAAACTGAGCATTCTACCTGCTCTGCATGGTCAAATAACATGAATTTGTTGCAGAACATTAAGGAAATTAAATCTTTAGCAACCTGTGGCTGATGTTATTTATTCTGCAGTCCAGAAGTAATTTGATGCAAATTGCTGGCGCTATTCCTACATTTCAAGAAATTACTGTTTTGAATGGACTGATTCTGGAAACTTTCACTATATGAATATGCAATCCAGAAAGAACTAATATCTTCTGCTTGTATTTTTTCTGCAGAGGAAAGCTCAGTGTTCTGGCTAATTCTCACTAATCTTACAAAGGCTTATGACTGAAGTCCATAATAATCTAATCATGCCATTTGGACATGGTTAACCTGAGGATCCCACCTGTTCTCAATGGCAAATGACCCAGATGTGTGTTTTTGCTAAGGATATAAAGGATCCAGAAACCCACAAAATTTTCTCAAGCAACATAATACTCCAATTTGCATATCTAAGTGAAAAATAACTACTTATACCTGCTATTTTCTGTAGACAAATGACAACTAGAGGACTGCTGAGTTCCAGGTTCAAACACCGAAATTTTGTTGTCTGCAAGTAAATGTTTATTTTTACACGAGCTCTTTAAGCTCCCATGATACTCAATAGTGGCCTAAGTGATTCAACTGCCTAAAATTAACAATTCAGTGCCACTGCAGATGCCTTGGTGTCATGGGGAGCTCTTTTGTTCTATTGTAAAACTTTTCTCCTTTTTACCTGACAAACAATGGAGGATCCTGTGTCTTACCTTCCCTTCCCATCAAGGCATGTGGCCAGGGGAGGAGTTTTTCTCTTTTCTACTGGACAAACACTGGAGGGTTGTTGTTCTTATCTTCCCTTCCCATCAAGGCATGTGACTAGGGGAGGGGCCTGAGGGCCAGGGCGGGCTGAGTGACAGCCAATGGCATGTGATGACACGCCTACAAGGCATGTGACATGGGAGGGGCCTGAGGCCCTATAACTACAGCTGCTGGGGCTCAAGAGGGGAGATTTGTGGACCTTTTAGACTGAGGATGCCTTGTTTTAACCTCTGATCTCTACCGCCACCATTTTGCCCAGGACCATGTGGACCTTTGACTTCTCATCTCAGCACAGCTTTTCCCCTGCCAACTGCTGGATCTCCCCTGCAGCCCCTTGGACATTTCAGGAATGGATCACTGGCTGTTACTCCACTGGTTTGCCTACCCTGTTCCCCTGTCCCTGGAATCCTGGAGGTGCCCTGATTTTTCCCTTGAACTAGGCACCTCCCTTGTGCTTGTTTATTTTCCCACTTGTCTACAGTTGTCATTGTTCCATTGTTTTTTTAAATGCTGTTAATGTTGTTGTTCAAACATATATATATTTGTTATATTAATTTTTTACTTTCTCTCAATAAAGTTCTTATTTCTCTCCATATATATTTTATTCAAGTATTTCTAAATTTAATTCATACTTCATCCTAATTGAGCCAGGACACTTGGGCTACCTAAGACATCACCATGGGGCTGCCACATTTGAGTCAGGACATACATGCAGTGCTTTGGAAAGGCAGAGGACCTGACATGGACAACTGAACCCTTACAAATGCAGTCAGTGGCTTCTAGACAGCCAGTCTAATGGCCAAACATAGGTGTCTGCATTTACATGAACTGAACTGGTCTCTTACCTGCACTGACCACAGTGATTGGCCTTCCATTGAAACCTACTCATGGTATCATGTCTGCCAGAATAGATCCTGTTTCCAGAGTAATCACTATGCTCCTGATTTATTCGGGGCTAACTTTGGTTGGCATTTTGTGCAGCACAGTGGTTTCAGTGAAATGCTGGCAGGCAGGACAGCCAGAGTGATGAGCAGGTGTGATTACAGGGGTGATGAGTCTTTTGACATGCCTCAATGAGTTCCTTGAGATCCATTTGGACAACATTTAGCTAAAGCTGCTACCTGCTGCCTAGCAGAAGTCGCCTCTGGCTACTAGTGCTGTCTCCCTTGCTTGGGAACTGGAGCTTTGCCTCCTTTTTATTGCTCTCATTTTTAGGTGACAAGGATATCCAGCGTACTGCTAGAGTGCTCTTTTCAAATCTGCATGTTTATTTCGGTACAGTCAGTTTTATAAGAAAGACTCAGCACTAGGACTTATTTTATGTTTTAAGAGACTTTTGGCTAAAGCTCTCTAACCACAGAGGTCATCCTTGAGTATCTCTGGCTATGGAGGCACAATGCACGATGTCGCCAAAATGCTGTGACCCTTGTAGAAGAATGAATGAAAAAAAGCATGTGCAGACTTGTTAAATTCACTAATAGTCATGGCCAGTTGGACCTTCTACCCAGGTCTTGCATCAGTACCAACAAGCTGAGATGAGAGTGATCCACGATCAAGAAACCCTTTGCTGGTACAAATCATGAGTTTGGTTTGCACTGGTGGTTATCTTGGTTAAGATCAAACCTCAAGCGTTACTTCAGATAATATATACAATTATTAGCATAATCTCCCTTGATTGTGTGTGGAAACTCCCAACCTCATTTGTGGAAGCCACGGTTTTGAAAAGGGTAAGCAAATAAGCACTATTTAAGCTACAGTCTCAGTTAGGGCAGTTTATCGGAGAGGCAGGAGAAATCAGTGCCTGGGAAAAGGACCCTTAGAAAGTAGTTTTTCTTCAGGTGCATTGATTCAGATCAGCCAGGAACAAAACTCTGCTTTTATCTTGTTTTATATTTAATTCATATGCTGCTTACTTAAGGGCGTGCCTATGGTGCTGGCTTCTGAGAGGAGTGTTAACACATGTGCAAAATGACTACTCGAGATTGAAGGTCTGGGTCACAACTGCATTACACAACACAAAGTTCTATCCTCAAGATCACGGTGCTACCTAATTCTGTCTCTCCAGGTCTTTAATTTCCAGGCATTGGAATTGCCTTAAATCCATTTTGGCATGGAATACATCATTATTTTCATATTGTGCTAGTCTACTCTCCTGCTTTCATCTATACGAGCCAGAAGTGAATAAGAGTTGGCAACATCATACTCGACTATTATATTGCAGAGTACACTTTAATCAGCACCCTAATAAATAACACGCCCAATTAATTGGGACATTTGCCAGGAAACCAATTCCCTTCCCTGCACTTCAGTGGCTGTACATGATGGATAAATAGCATTCTTGCTGTTGTCTGCGAGCATATTTGTAGTAATTAACAGGTATGATCTGGTGTTTGCTGGCATGTGTTTCCTCAGTAGCTCTGCTCACTTTTGAGTTGGCTCCCTGTTCCCATGCAGTTACTAAAAATAAATTAAGGGCACACTTCTTTTTCAGTATTTGCTTAAATCAAGGTAGTGCTTTTGCATTAAAAAGAAAAAAAACCCTTACATCCCTATATGGTTTTGGCAATTAAAGATGGTAATTTAATTAGCCTGTTTCCATTTTTATGGTGAAGAGGACTTTGCAAAACCATGGAATAACGTATAATAAAGGGAGGGATTTCTGCTGCAGCTTTCTAGTGCTCACTTTTTTGAGCAGGGGTTGCACAGTGGTTTTCTTTAAAGTGGTATTGCCTTGAGGGAGATCCACAGAAGTATAATCTATTTTCATTTATGGTATATTCTATGACTTACTGGACGCATGTGACACTTTTGCCTATTTGGTCACCCTTTGCCAAAAAATTAAATAAAACTGAACACAGCAAACCTTTCTAATCCCTGCATTCCTCACAGATTGCTTTAATGGAGACTGAAGAACTTATTGGAAGCAATATAAAACGGGAAATGGCACTGGGGAAATCTCAACAAGTGATCTTAAAAATCAGGATGGCTATGGATCAGCAAAGGATAGAAACATTTGTGTAATTAAAGGACAGCATAATTTGTGAGTTATCTGAAAAAATTTGTCTGGGTTGGCATCTACTTTGACTTGTTGGCAGGAGGAGAAGAAACCGCCCTGTACCACTGCATACGATTCCTTATTATGTAGTTGTGGCTTCTGCAGAGGCTCTGTCTCCTCTTTGGAGCAAGGAGGATTTCTTTCATTACATAACCAGGAATTTTTTTTTTTTTGAAAGATTGAATTTTTTTTTCTCCTGTGTGTGCAAATTCTCTTTGCCCCAATGCTTCTATACCGAGGTTATTATGCTGAAGGAATGCAAGCGTCTAGAGTAACAATGGTTCATTTTCCTTTAATGACTTTGTCGACAGGATGGAGACATTTTTGTGGTGTGATGAATTCACTCGGTCTCCCGTTGTGTTTTCTCCACATGCTTTGGAAACTCTCTCTCTCTCTCCGAGAATTGTGGCTATCCACTCCAGCAAGAGCTTCATTACTTTATATTCATTGTATTTAAATGACACCCCAGTTGTACTGACCTCCCGGGATGATTGATGTAAATTATATGCCATGTAGGGGGAAAATAAAATCTTTTTCTGACGTTTTATGTTCTGCACAGAAATAAAAAGTGAAAACAAATGACAGAGAAAATCAGTCTTATCCAAAGTAAAACTTTGTAAGCATTATGGTTTGAGCAGACTCCAGCTTGTAAAAGTGCTGAGACAGTTTATAATAATCTTATGATCTGAAAGGTGACCTGAAAAGGGGAAATAATTTTGTATGTGCCCTTCTTTGGTTCTGTATAATGCATAACCAAGAACTTGATCAGGTTATTTTTTTTCCTCTCTGTGAAGTATTGTAAGAATTCAGACTCGAGCAGGGAGCAGCTCTGCACTTTCACCAGCCAGACAAAGGCACAGTCCTAAAAGGGACACCTCACTTCTTTAACTTCCTCCTGTCTCCCAGTAGATTTTCCTGTATTGATTTCAGATTTCATAGCCAGTAGGTATCTGTCTTGTTCTATTATTCTGCCAGGAGTGATAAGCTATAGAAGTGGCAATACGAGGAATGCTCTTACATCAGTCCAGCTCATCATCGGGTAATAACTTCAGTCCCTTCTGAACTGGTAACCTCTCACTGCACGCAAAAGCGTTCTGCACAGCAACACAGTTTGTCAGAAAACATTTCTGTCAGTGCTTTTTCAGGCACCTCACCAAGTCACACTGACTCTATCCAAGCTCCTAGAACTTATGTAGTTCATGTAGGACATGCCCAGCCATATTATCCTAGTGATTCCCTTATTAAAATTATCATGTGGAACTGGCATTGTAATTTCTTCTATTTTTCTATGTTTTCATTTTAGTCTGGTTCACCAATTCTGATAAACACAAAGCTATACATAGAAATATCAGCAATATGCTGCCTTCCCTTCCTCAGTTTAATGTAAGGTTTTGACAAATCACGGAATTTGGCTAAAACCTCGGGTCACGTAGAGTTTTTCTGCGGTACCTTTCACAACTTGACAAAATGCTTTGATTCTCCTTTGGGCCCGGGAAAAATGGTTATCAATAATCCTGCTTTGGCTGGGGTTGCCCAGATATTTTAAAATGTGTAAGGAATAGTTCAGGCCAACCTCCTCGCAGCAATCGCAGGCAAGAACCAGCAACGAGAGGCCTCTCATTCTCCAGGATAAAGTCTTGGTGTTTTGCCCTGCTGCTGTCAGTGCCTGGGCTGGTATCAGCTTTACTTTCATAATCGTAAGCAGCAGTAGAAGGGAGAAAGGCTGGCAGCACTTGGCAGCGAGCCACAGAATCACCTCGTCTTTCTGAGGCTCATGTGGGAGGTGGGAACAGCGAGGAAGCAACGCCGAGGGGACTGACAGGGTGTTTATATGAAGTAGTAAGAAGGACAGGGAGTGAATGGTAGGCAAAGAAAAAAAGTAAGGGTAGCAGAAGGAAGCTAAGAGAAAGACAGAAAATAAGATGATTATGTAATAAACTGGAATTCAGATGTCCTTCGGAGTCTAAAGATCATTGCAGTGGTTGCCAGAGCTTTCTTCTTCCTCCTTTTCTTACTCCCTGCTCCCCCACTCCCTCAACCCCAAATAGAAAACAAAAAAAAAAGTGGTAAAACATCGAGATTCACATAAAATTACAAAGTCTCTAAGCTGTCAGTTTCTTAGAATGAAAACTAGTAGAAAGTATACAAATCCCTTTCAGTGTGTAAGCAGGAAATTGATTTAACACAGACTGAGAAGAGCAAAACAAAAGACAGAGTTTAACCTTTGAAGTTATACATCCTGCAAATTTTCAAGAAGAGTAAGTTTTTTGGTGGTTAGGAAAGCACTAAGTGATTCCATTTACCTCTCCTGGCCCCATTTATTAGTTCCAGTTTATACCACGGTACATACCAGCCTATTTCCTAACAAACCTGCATGTGACAAGTGGAATAGCTGAACTAAAGTCACAGAAACCTACATTTAGGAGGTGTCAAAGGAAGAAAAAGTTGGAAGGAGAAAGGATGTGTTAAAAGAAGAAATAAAAGGTGGGATAATAATCGTTTAGTCATGCTCTTCCTCATCAAACTGTTGAGTTGACAGTATGTAAACACTCCAGTGCATTTAACCACCCCTGCATAGAACAGAATATTTCAGCTGATCATCCAGTCCAGTCACCTGATCATATCAAGGCTAACCAAAAGTTAAAGGATATTGTTAAAGATGTTGTCCAAATGTCTCTAATACACTGACAGACATGGGGCATCGACCACCTCTCCAGAAGCCTGTTCCAGTGTTTGACCACCCTCTCAGGAAACAGATGATTCCTAATGTCCAGTCTAACTTCCCTGGCACAGCTTGTGCACAATTTGGTATGCTGTAGTAAGCATCCAGTGGTATTTCCAAGGGTAAAGACGAACACAGATCGCACTGTGCTCTTTTGGAACAGGGCGGTAGCTATGGAGATGAGGGTGGGCTGGCACCTACACTGCGGGCAGGTACTTGTGCAAGCCCAAACATCCCTGCTGTGGGGGATCCAGCCTCTCCTCCCCAAAATATCCTTGCCTTTAGCACTCACGGCAACCAAGAAGCCTCTTCCCACTGTGCTCCAGTGATGCATGACAGTGAGGGTGAAGGAAGGGGTGGCCATGGTCCACCAGGAACACTCATAACACTGTTCCTGGAGATGTTCAAGGAAAAACTGGACACGGCCTTTAGTGCCATGGTCTAGTTGACAAGGTTGTGTTCGGTCATAGGCTGAGGCTTGATGATCTCAAAGGTCTTTTCCAGCCTCAGTAATCCTGTGATCCACAGAATTGTTAAGAGTTGGAAGGGACCTCTGGAGACGGAGAATCATGGAGTATACCGAGTTGGGAGGGACCCACAAGGATCCTCGGGTTCAACTCTTAAGTAAATAGCTCATATGAGAATGAACTCATGACCTTGGTGTTATTAGCAAAAGAGTCACCTGGAGCAGGTGACACAGCGCATCCAGGTGGGTTTGGAATGCCTCCAGCGTGGAAGACTCCATGCTCTCCCTGGGCACCCTGTTCCAGAGCTCTGCCACCCTCTGTGTAAAGAAATCTGTCCTCGTGTTACGAAAGCACCCCGTGTTTTAGTCCATTGCTCCCCATCCTGTCGCTGGGCACCAGCAAAGAGAGACCGGCACCATCCCCTTGGCATTCATCACTGAGACACTCGTACGCATTAATCCTTCTGTGACTCTGTGAGCGCCGGGCTGGGGGGAGAGCCGGGCTTATGGGAGCAGCTGAGGTGAACGGCGGAATCCACCGGGAGAGGGGAACGCCGACGCCGACAGCAGCAGCGGCCCCGCCTCGCCCCGGCTCCTCCCCGCGCCCTGGGAGGCGCCACC
>WEKX01016672.1:284193-343019 GCA_013390025.1 Pitta sordida | reverse complement strand
CTGCAATATAATTCAAAAGTTCATCCAAGAGTGTGTTGTCGGTCTACTGTGTTTTTTGTGCCTCAGTGTCATTGGTACTGGTGGGCTGTATTGCCACAGCAGTGCTTGAAATTGCTGTTAGCTTTCAGTCAGAGCAAAATAAAAAAACCCAAACTGTGAGGAACCAATTTATTTTTGGCTGAAACCCATAACTTGAAGACCATTAGTGTGGATGCGTGAATGGGACACATAAAGCCTTCCTGAAGTTACTGGAATTCATTTGATGTGCAGGGAAGGAACTGTGGAGGANGCTGAAAGTGTTTCTTAGCAGTTAGAAAATTCAGGGAGCTTGTTGCTCACTGCTAAAGAGATGCCCACCATATATAAGAGGAGGGAAACACTCATTCATGCCGATGTTATTTGCCAGACTGCCTTGTGTGTGTGTTAATCCAGTTTTGAATATCAGAGTAAGTATCATCCATATACTTTGGGTAGTTCAGATTACATGCTAGCTAAAAAAAGCCATGCATTTTGTGCTGTTTGCAGGACATAATTTACTGTTAAATATTTTGCCTGAAGTGTGTTATTATATGACTTCAAGTAATTTTTAAAGGCCATTCTTTGATTTCCAGGTCTTGTCCAAAATCTTTCTTGCCAGCTGGTACAGTCAGTTGCTATGTAATTTTTGATTAAAAAATTTAATTTTGCTACCCTAGTCTTCAAAAGGGGATAATTTTTAATGTATTTGTTACAGTGGATTTTGTTCCTAAGTCCAGTTTGGAATTGTTAAACCATGGCCTTAATTTATTTTGCAGTTTTACTATTTTATTTTTCTCTTACTCTACCCAAATGTAGCAGCTTGACTCGCCCTTGTGAGGCAGATAAGCCTAAATACAAGAACTGCCATTCCCCTCATGCCAGGTTCAGTTCTTCCCCAGGAGAAAGGGAAGTTTTAGAGTGTTGGCTTTCGTATGTCCTGGGTTTCATGGAATGCTGAGCACAGGCAGATCCTGGTTCTACTTGAAACAAGTAAATGATTATAGTGACTAGGAGGTTATGCTGAATAGACAGTCTAGACGATTGTTTTCAATGAAATGGTCCAGAATTTGTCTAGCATGCGACACAGTTGAGTGTGTGCTTGAGCTGAATACAATAATAATTTATTTTATCTTGCTGTGTGATGAGGTGTGGCAGTACTCACAAAACCCCGTTATGACTGTTGCCTTCTGCTTCCTTCGGTTGTAGGTGAATCCCTCACTGCTTTGAAGTTGATCAGTGCAATCATCTGACTTTGGGTAGATCACTTGGAGTGATGGTGGAAGAAAACATCAGTAATGACCTGGCTGAGGGAGCGCTTTGGTTAACCAGACTGTAATTTGGGACTGTAAGGAATTTCTCTATTCTGTCCCATGCTTGTTTACCATATTTGACCCCAGAATTGTGCTGAGATTGCACTGTTCAAAAATAACCAGTTTAGCCTGCTGAGCCTAAATTCCTCTCTGTAAACACGCACAGAGCGCTTTTCCCCCCTTAGTGTGGAGGGGATGGAAGGGCAGTGGCAGCAGATGAGATACGTGGTTATCAGATCATGTGGGGCTCAGGTGAGAATGGTGTGAGATGGAAAACTAGCAGCGGAGTTCTTTCCTTTTATAGGTAGGATGGAATACAGGAAGGACATTCATTAGGGAGGGAAATTACTACAGTTTTTCTGCTGCGGATGTGGTATTTTTAAGCTTTTAGAGGCAGAGTCTCTTTTGTGCCCGGCTCTTTGCTCGACAGGATTTTGCTGAGGAGGCCTGATAGGGTTCTCACAACTGGTAATAAAAGATGTAAAAGCTGAAAATGGAGTGAGTTTGGAAAAAGCTATTTGAAAATTCAGTTAATTTCTGTACTGCACTTTAAAGTGGACTTATTTTAGACCTCCCTTCTGTACTTCAGTTTCATTTTACATTGTGGTAGCAGAGGTCACTTGAAAGACAGCCTGAACTTGACCTTATTAGTGTCAAACAGTCTGAAATACACTCATTTTATCTCCTGCTTCTCTGTTGATGTTGCTGAGTGTCCTATCCCTACTTATGAAGGAGCAAAAGGTGATGGAGGATCTTAATTTATGGAGTAGTACCCACACATAGAGCAAACAAATTGTTGAGTGTCTTATGAAGGAACATTCCTGTAACTAATTTCAAAACGAGATTCATACTCAGTCTGCAAAGAAACACACGCACAAGAAGGATATTTTTATGAGGGAAAACTGGAGAGATTAATCTGGGCAACAGTTTTCTCTATAAACAAAATTAACTGAAGTTAAGCATTGGTCTGGGTTATGTGTATCTTGCGTTTCTGCTCAACTGGTACTTTATTTGTCTCTCGTCAGTTCACAGTTAGTGTAGGTTTTGCAGGTCATTTGTGAAATCAGATTTGCTAAGTACGAGAACAGTTCCTCTAAGGTTACCATGTCCTACTCAGGTCTGAGTTGCACGCCGCTTCTGAAGCAGGTCCTGTGTTTGAGATTTTGTTTGGAATTGAAATATTTTACAATATATGGTTCCAGGATTCCAAGCTTAGATTCCTGAAACTTTTTGGTTTTAGGGTTTGACAGGCTGTTTTAAGGTATCATCTAGTACCTAAGTAAAAGATTATAAAATCTGGAAGCCGTATATCCTACTTGAGCAAAGATGTGCATTTATTGTAACCAAATACTAATTAAGCCATAAATTAATATGTTAATTTAATTCAGCATTTTATACTTTGTTCTCGTGGTGTAATAAATTGTAATACATTAGTTCTGGCAGCCTGAACCTGAAAATCCAGTTTAACTGCAGCTCTGGCCATAACTGGCACAAGTGTCTGTTCTTTAGTGCTGGAGTCTTCAAGCTGCAGCTGCTTGTATCACAGGTTTAATTTGACATTACAGATGGTACATGTTGACTTGCAATGTTGTTACAGGACATTATTCAGCCCTACAGAACAGTGGGGAGGTGGGCACTGTAGCTGCTATTGGCTTTTTGATTCATCTGAAGTCATTCCACCCCATGGAAATAACTTCAGTTACATTAGATAAGTAATTGAAAATATAGTTAGAATGTCTGTGAGGGGTTGGAGTCAGGAGGAGAAGGAGGAAACTGCAGATTGCACTTAGGTAGCTGAGTCAGAGCATCTCCCTCAGCTAAGTGCTGTTTGTGGCTCATTCAGGTCTCTGCTCCATGGCTTTAGTGGACAATATGTGTCTTTTAAAAAATTATTATTGTATTTAATTTTTTTCCTAAAGCACAGGAGGTGCATAATCCTTCCCAGCTTTTACTGGAGTGATTCTTCAGTCTGGCTCCCCTGGCCCATGGTGTGTTTGGAGGTCCATGATAACCCTTAGTGGTTAGAGACATGTGCTTGTTTTTCTCTATTGCTGAGAATTCAACATAGTAATTTAGATTGTGACGTTATCCCTAAATTGGTCTGTAAGGTGATTGGTTTGTCCTTGAATCCCAGACTGGCTCTGGGACTTAAAATGAGCCAGCTCAATAATGATAGATGGAATAATTTCTTTTCTTGAATAGTTTCTAGCACTTCAGAAATACACGACACCAGCATTGTTTTTAAAATAGAAATGTATAAGTGGTGTATTGTACTCTTATTTTTCATCACGTTAACTTACTTACTCTTCCATTTGACTTTATTACATATATAATAGATACATAACAAATATATGGTATACTGCATCTTAAATCTCTGTCTCTTTGTATTATAAAGTTGACTTTAGATCCCATGGACTAGTACTTGGTCTTTTCATGTGTTTTTGTACTACCTTCTATAATGGTTCTTGAAGGTGTTGCAGCGATTAGCAGGAGACCCACACTCCCCTCCACAATTTCCATGACTGAGAAATAACTGAACAGTGTTGCTTTTAGCTCAAATGCAGAAATGATAAATGATAATTTTGAAGTTAAGATAAAATTGGATGGCAGAAATGGCAGTGAGACCAATGGCTAAGTGGGAAGTGGGTGGACAGAGGACAAGGAAGAGAATGGTCAAATGGCCTGTGCTGGTTTATTGTGCAAAAATTATTACAGAATAATATTGATGAGCTTTTTTAGCTTTAAAAAACACCCCTACTGAGAACATGTACTTTGTGTTTAAAGCTTTTTTCGTGTGCAGAAAATGCTGAGCAAACAACTTATTTGCTCTTGTGACTTGGTGACTTTTTTCCTTCTTCAGTTTTCAAACAAACCTCTAAGGACTATATGGTGTTAAAAAGCAGCAGCTTCTGACCTAATGTACCCTTGTCTGAATGATAATGTTTCTTTGTTACTTATTTTTAGCTCAGATTGTTTTTCTCCCCTTTCCCCCAACATGATTTGTACAACCTTTAGAAAATTGAGTAGTTGTGGTTTTGAATCATCCTCCATTTCTAGACTGAATGAGTATTTCTGAAGAAGCACAGGACTGCTTGTGAGTGGGCCTGTTTCTTACTTAAAAAGGCAACAGCCATGGCAGTCTTACCCCTTTCAAAAAAGAAAAGCTGTGGACCCTTAGTAGACTGTATTGTGACCCTGGGGAGGACAGTGTGTTAAGCACTTATTTAATTTTGTCCCCATGGTATATTGCTAGCAGATGTCCTTTGTTTTCCTTTTGCTATGATTCAGAGCCGTTTGGATAAAACATTTTGAGGGAGTATATTTTTGGTCCTGAAATAAAGCCTGTCCATTTGGAAAGTGCAGTAATACTTCATTATGAATCAGTCTATATTTGTCTCCTTGTTTGGGTGTAAAGCCTTTGGCATATCTAGTGCAAGTCATTGTTATTTGTGCTTTTGGTAAAGCACAGCAAGATAATGTGAGCATCTGATGTGTAAATACTGATTTTAAAAAAAGCCTCACAGTGATATAACTGAAATTACACAAAGTATAAATAAAGGCACCTGGCTGTTTTCAGTGTGGGAGAAAACGAATGAATTTCGTGGCAAAATATTTTTTCCCTTATTAAAATAGCTAATATTTTTGTATTAGAAAAAATCCTTGTTAATTCTACAGATAAGGCACATCCTTTCTAAACCAGTCTTCTAGTTTTAGGTGTGTTGTTCTTATATTCTCAATTACAGGAAATGAAGAACCTGAGAGGTTGGCGTCTCCTTGCTTTTTTGTGTGCTCGTATTCTATGGGTACACACACACCTCATTCCCAAGCATTTGCCAGTATTTCTGCACTGGTTAAATAATACCATAGAATGGAAAAGGTTGGAAGGGATGTCTGGAGGTCACTTGGTCCAACCTACCTGATTCAGACCTTAGATCTGGTTGCTCCACAACTATATGAGAAAAATGTGCTTTTATTTTATGGCCTACCTTGTTTAACTGCCATAGCCTACAGTAGTAAACTGCTTTTTCCAGTATAGCCAAGCTACTGTAATTACTCTGGAAATATTTTTAAATGTAGACTAGACCTTAATATTAAGCAGCATCTAAAATTACTAAATAATATTAGATTTTGATTTTCTGGAAAGTCCCTTTCACTAGCCAAGTTAGGAGGAGAAAACACATAGTCCTTATGGAAGGTATGCAGCAATTGTGGTTTAATATGTGACTCCATACCTATGGCTGCTTTTTCTGCTAGACTGAAAGCTACTGCAAATCTGTATTTTAAAATGTAGGCATTGGAGAAATTCTGCATATTTCCTTGAGAAAGTATGTAATATTAAACACCCTCCCAGAACCTCCCAAATACTATTACCTGTTTCTAATATTTGAAGCACCTGCACAAAAGAAGTGATAATTACTATTTTACAGACTTGCTCCTCAGTTATGATGGAATGTTTTATGTTATTGTTCAAAACAGGGTATATTTTATATGGCCACTGCAGTGCTGAAGGAGACTGGGAAGGAACATTTTAGAATAAAAAGTTTCAGCAAAGCTGGAGACTTGATAGAATATTGGAAAGGATGAAAAAACACCCCTTTATTCCTCTCTCTTTTTAGGAAAAAAAAAAAGTATTCATGTTTTCATTAAAATAAATTCTGTCTGCTGCTTTCTCTGCATGTGTGTATGTAGGCTTGTATACAACCATAACATTTGCTGACTTCCAGTTAATATGAATCTTGCTTGGCTATCTAGGAGGAAACGGGGAATAAAAATATTAGCATGAAGGAATGGGTTGATCTATGAGAATGCATTTTCTTAATATTTCTTCCATTCCTCTATTGCTTTAAACAACTTAGTGGGTTTTTCCCTCTCTTAGTAACTTTAAATTGAATGTGGAACTGTTTAATTGGTAAACTCATTACAGTCAGGTCTTTCTTCTACATTTTATCTAATAATTTGGTAAGGCAGTTCAGTCAGTAGCAGTGGAAGCAGACAAATAACTTTGTCTCTTGTTTTACAGCCTCAATAATTCCAATTTTGCTTTTGATCGGTTGTGGAAATCAAAATCTATGTAGCTCTGAAACATTTAATCTATATAACGCAGCTTAATTTAGCTATATGTGAATTCATCTTGAAAACTGTAGATGTATAAACGGTTGTCTCTGAATGGGATGTGTTTGTGAGGAGAGTTACAGGAATAGCCCTGATCCTGGGCTGGGCACTTCTAGGTCTGTTTATTCCGACTGCCTTGGAATTGCAGGGGAACAGCCCCGTGAATACTGAAAATGTGCTGAACTGAACCCGCTTTGATACAAGTTAAACAGGGCTCGATGCATATCTGGGGACTTCAAGAGAAAGGCTCTGTAGAGGTTGGCAAACGTCTCTATTCTCTGTTTCTCTATGAAATGCCGGTTTTATTCCTTCAAGAATGAAACTCTTTTGGAAAGAAATGCATTAAAACGATCTCTGCCTGTGAGTTTGCACTGGCAGGATCCTCCACTCTGCCTGCCCAGGTAGCACCTTCACATACTGCTGCAGTTGTGTGCCACTGCTGACTCTGAAGTGACAGCTCAGGATCTGCTGGGTCCTGTTAGGGCTCAGATGACTAAAAAGATAACTGATCAATTTATGGAAGGAGAGATGAAACTCTAGGGGTTCTTTCTAATGAATTATAGAATTATTTTCCAAAAAGCAGTGCAGTGTTTGAATAATCAAAGTCAAGTACGTTTCTGGAGCCAGGATTAGGATGGCAATATTTATCTTTGAATTCTTGTGACAGATAAAAATCAAAAGTCCAAACCACCAGCTATTTTTCTTTAATGTTTAGATTAATCCAGAAAAATAGACCAAGATTTTGAAAATGGCTTATTTAAACATGGATTGATTGAACTATTTAAGGGGCATTTAATTTCTTCCTTAAAAAGACTTCTCTGTGCAGTGACATAGGGTTTCAGAGAAAGTTGTTAATTGATTTGTCATCATAATCCTTTTGAAACAAGGAAGTCATAACACTATTTTATCAATTGGAAATTTTCAGGCCTTGGGCAGAAACTCCTGGACACCATTTAGTTTTAAATGGAGCCCTTTGTCCTCTCCTTATCTGTTTTAGTAAAGCTTTCTCTACTGTGATTGATGAAGGTGATGGTGAAATGTGTTTGTTATCTGGAAGGATGTCTGATTTTTCTGTTGACAACACTGTTTCCTCCATTCACACACAAGTGAAGATAGTTGTCTTAATAAAAATACAATAGGAATTAGACTTTTTTCTTCGGTATCATCCTTTGCTCCATGTACTCTTGCCATGTTCTTTCCATGTGTGCCACATGTTTCTTGTAGAAGCATCTACTCTGAAAGACAAGTGCTGGTAGCTCCATCACTAACACTTCACATCCCCTACACTGGAAAAGCCAACATCCTCTGCAGCTGATGGGAGCTGTTGCTGCTATTTTGGTAGTCTTTTGTTGCTTTAAATGTGGGGTGATGAAAGCATGAAGAACAGCTGCTGCTACTTTAGTCCTGTAAGAGAGGTAATATTCATGTGTTTTTATTTGTGATTGGTGAAAGACTCATTACTTTCTTGTTGGAGATGAAAAGAAAGGTGTTGGGAATATTTTAGCACTGATTGTAAGAACATGGTTTTAAAACTTAAACCAGTTAAGTCTGGAGTTTTTTTGGACGGAGGGAATAAGTGTCAGCACACTTTGGAAACTCTGCCGTTTAGTTTTTGCACATAGTGCAGTGGTTACAATTTAAATACACTTGTTTATAATTCATGCAACAACATGTGCAAGTAATCTTTGTTTTCTGCCAAATGGGAATGTCAAACTTTTTTCTCAAAGAGGTATTGATGAGTTTGTGCAGTCTTTCCTTTCACCAGTATGGCTCAGTTCTGGTCTTTTGAGACTGTTGATAGAAGGTCTGTGTGAGTGTCTTCATATCTTCTTAAATTTGGGTCTTGACATGATCTGTCTCAGATTAGGAATTGAAGTCACTTGGTCAGGACCTCAAGCTTGAAGTAATTAATTTGATTTATAAGCCAAAGTCAGGTGGACTAAATTCAAATCTACTTAGAATTGAAATGCCAGAAGTAGCTCAGAAATATGTGCTACCGTGTAAAAACTTCAGGGGTATTCCTTTATCAAAGGTGAAGCACATTTTATTTTCTTGAGAGTTTCAAAAGTTGTTTGAACCAGGGCAGCACCACTTGGCACTGAAGCCCATCAGCTGAGCCTTGTAGCCATTTCTGCCATCTGACTGTAGACACAGCTTGACTTGTGTGCCGAGCTGACAGTTCAGCTGTTGCCTGTTACCAAAGCAGGACTACTGAGTACCTTAGGTGACTTTCTGAGTTTTCTCTTTTAGTAATGCATAGTGTTATTTAAAAAAAAAATTCATTGTGCAGTGTATTCTTACAACACATCCTTGAGAGCGGCTGAGTCACTGCAACATTTCCATCCTTCGTTTATCTGGGGGAGGTATGTACCCAAGCCCCTACCTTTATCAATGAGTGTTCTTTGTTAGTCACTGAATGCAAGAGTTGTAGGATTGGGAAGGAACCAAAAAAGTCCATTCTGGGTCACTGGGGCAGGATTCTGTATTACCAAACCTTTCTGGCAGCCATCTCTCTCCCCTGCCCCAGAACCTCTAGTGAGGGGGATTTTTAACAATTTCCACAGAGCTTTGTTTTCAGACAATTAATCCCCTGCTTCTCTAGGAAAATGATGGCTGTGAACAATTGACTTTTTTGTGTTGTACAAGGTAGAGGAGGGCCAATGAGTGTGTGTGTGTCTGGAAATGATGTGAGAATAGTCAGCATGTGGAGGACATATTTTATCGCTTCCTAATTGCTCAAGAAATTAAGTAGGTACCTCAAGACACAAACAGGCTTTAGAAGCTACATAGGTCAGGTTCAAACTTCAGACCCAGCTAATCCAAGCTGGCAAGTCCTGTGTAGTTGCAACCTGTCATTGCTTCTGATTTCTTCACTATGATACTAAAGAGCTGATCACTATTCACTTTATAGTTACTAACTTGTTTCCTTTAACCTTTTCATGCTGATCATGGTTTTTGAAACTATTATTTTCTGTCAGTGTTTTGGGATTTTTTTTCCTCTCTCCTGCCTTGGAAGGTGGTGTCTAACAGGAAGAAGTAAAAAGGTTTTTTGAACTGTCACCAGTGAGACATGCAGAAGCCATCTCCCAATTTTTCTGCGTGTGGCAGATCTGATAGAATCTATGAGTTGAACACCTGCCACCAGTTTAAGTTTGTGACCCTTTTTAATGTTCAGATTTTTTTTGAAGGTACTGTTGTTGAGAAAGCTATTCACCTTCTTTTAAGCAGCTGATTCTCCAAGTCTGCACTTTTACACTGGTCTCTTTAAGCGTGTTGCTTTTGGGCTTTGTCTATTTGATATGGTTTGTGTTGTCTTTAAATGTTTGTGTCTTCCAGCTTGATGTCAGAGCAGGTTGCAATAAATACAGTTTCTGTTCTCTTGTCTCTGCTGAAGATATTAACCTGAACAAAACGAAGCATAGCATGTCCGTGCACTCTTAAAATATCATGTATTTTTCTAGGGAATAATTGTTGTCAGCTGCAGTTCACAACCCTGTGCACTGCAACACTCACTCACTCTGCAATTACAGTTTCTCTTGGAAAATATGTAGGAAGTATGATTTTTTTTCCTCAGGCCAAGTTGCTTTGATTATTAGTAAAAACTAAGCAGCAGAAAGTCAATGTCTCTGAGATATGTAATTATTTGTTCTTAGTCCATTTTGCTTGTCTTTTTGCCTTTTAGTATGCTTGGTCATGGGTTGGCTGTTTCAGCCTGTTCAGACACTCAGGTCTGGCAATGGTTTCAGTGAAGGGTGTCTGTGTATAGGGACAGATTCAGGACACTACTTTGTGTACAGTGTAAACTTTGCTTTTAGGAAACCAGCTGAGAAAGAACACGGTAATCACCTCTTTGTTCAGAATTCTCTTTGGTGCTGTTGCTACAACCAAGTCAGTCAGTGAGGATTTTAAAATCCTTTGAATATTTTTTTGACTTTCAGTTGCAGCCAAACCCTGTTTTCTGGTTGAAATACCTTAAGAATTCTACCCCTAGAAGAGAGCAGCTATATTTGGTGATGGCACAGTTGTTAGCATTGCTCTTCTCAGGTTTAAAATATGCTTACTCAAAGAAAATGGAAGCTTTTTGCTGACAATATTTGCTAAGCATTTTTCCAGCAAGAACCAAAATTACCAAGTTCTGACATTGAGTCATCAGTATGTCTTTTTAATACTTAGGTTTTTTTAGAACAGAGTTCTCAAATATACATCAAAGTAAGTTAACTTTGGAGACAGCTTTACTTTGGGCTGAAATGAGCGGATGCTGATGAGGCTGTTTATAAAAGTTCTGCTTTTGTTACTAATTGATGTTGTCATGTAAGAGCCCTACCTCTGGATCAATATGTTTTGGTAGGCACTGAACAAATGCGTAACAAAAATGATCTTCAAAATTCCTGTTCAAGACATGAAGGATTCACAGTTTTTTCTCAAGATGTCTAGAGATTTCAGGTGGCTCTGGTTTCTCTGTGGGACCAAGACCTCTAAAAGGCATCCCAAATAATCATTGCCATGTGAAAATCAGACAGTTGAAAACCCGTTAATAAGGTGTCCATATTCTTTTGGTGGTTTTGAAAGTAGAGGAATCTGATTTTTCATCATAACACCTTTGAGTGAGTTTGGAACCCACTTGCTATGGGAGCTGTGCCTTGTTCTATCAGAAAATAGAGGAAATTTGTGCCAAGAGTGGCATTTGAAAATGGAACCAGACCTATGCTCCTGACTTTCAAGACCTGCGACTGAGAAGATCAGAAACACAAGAGATGGATAACAGAGTGCTAAAAGACAAAATTGCTGGAGTTGAAATCTCTTGCTGTGATTTAGCATTTTCCTACTACGTACTTTCACCATCAGAAAATGTGTGGAGAATTGTTAAACCAAAAAATTAATCTAGTGGGAAATGTGGAAGAGTCACCAGAATTACCAGGAGAACAAGCTGTGTTACACAAATCGTATGTTGCCAAAACGTTTTTGTTGCATGAACATTGATGCTCCTGCCACCCTGAGGTTCCATGGATGTCACCAAGGACGGGGGTTTTACAGACTCGCAGATTATTCTGAGTTGGAAGGGACCCACAAGGATCATCAAGTCTAACTCTTAAGTGGCACCACTGTCTCTCTGACAGGAATCAAACCCCAGTCTCCTGCATGAGAAGTGGGGACACTCACCACTGCACTAAAGTGGATTTTCTGGTGAAAATCTGGTTGTCAGCTATCTATGCTCAGAGATAGCTTTTCCTTATCTGTACAGCTTTCCTTCTGGACTCCCTATAAAACAGCCTTGCAAAATGTGTTCCCAGAGGCTGCTGCCTCCCAACTTTATTTTCCCTCATTCAAAACACTGAAGTCAAATTTTAGGGTTTGCTTCTCTAGTATTACGCAGACTTAAGGAGTCAGATATATTGCTTTTTACAGACATGTATGGCTATATATGTGTGTGTATAAAACTGTAATGAACTGAAAATCTGGAGTCAGCTTTTCTGTGGCAGACCTGTGCAGATAGACTCACTCAGAGCTGCCTCAGAGGCCAGAGCTCCTGAAGGTGAACGTGCACATGTTCTGTTCCATTGGAACAGAGCGAAAGGTTCCGTACGTGAGTTCTTGGAAAGGCTGTGGATCTCCTCTGCTGGGACATTTGTTGGTAGTTGGGAAAGGAAAGAGTTTACAGGTTAAGTTAGTTTTCCACCATCTGACCTTTCTCACATGCCAGCACAGAGCAGCTTTTCTGTAGCATCAAAAGATGTTATTGTTTCTCAGGGTAACTGTGCTAATAGACCCTCTTGTACAAATGTATCTATTATGTTATTAAAACAAGTGCTACTGTAAGTAGTTTTATTGATATAACTGCATATAAACTGGGCCTTTCCTATCATGGCTGTTTGTAAAAACACAATTTGCATTTCTAATATATTCTACTGCTTTTCAGCATCACCTTGGTTCTTCCTTAAGGTGCACTGTCCTAGTAAATAACAACAGTCCTGTTCTGGTATGTGCCAGTAGAAGAGAAATACAGCTCTGGGGACCAGGCTGTCAGTTACAGACATTTTAGGATGTGTATCGTCCAGAGGATTTCTTTCAAATCTCTAAATTGTTGTTTTCCTCTTACTCAACTAAATGTTGTTCTGCATGTACTAAAGTTGAAATCAATTAAGTAGGATCTGATGTGCGTCAGTGATCTTTATAGGGTCTGGTTTGAAGTTGCTAATTCATGGATGTTGTCCCCTGTCTGCGTGTGGTAACTGGTTGTGTGTTCTGTGACAGGACCAAGCAAACTGGGTTTGCATGAGAGCGACCCCTTATCTGGTCACATCTTCATGTGCACCTTGAATGAAGGTAGAGCCTTTAGAGGAGTCGCTGCTGCATGTCACATGCAGGTCTGAGTTTCATCTGGTGTAGCAAAGCGTAAGGTGGCTGTCAAGGGATATTTTGTGTGTGCATTGTTGTGTATTTGGGTATGGATTCATCTTTGGAATACTCCTTAGGAGAAGTGGATGAAGACACCAACTTAATGATGTGAAACTTAGCCATCACATTAGCCATATAAGAATCAAAAGTCAAGCTCCTACTGGAAGAATACAAAACCCATCTGAGAATTTACAGATAAAGGTTTTTTCCGTATGCAGTATGTTAATTACAGTTCATGGCTTTAAGGTATTTACTTGTCCACCTTACATGTCTAGATGAGCACTTATCTCACTATTGCATCAAGGAATTGTTTTTTTCTTTCTTTGTGGTATTGCTTTACATTTCTTTGTAGCTGAGAGAAAATATCAGTGGTGTCATTGTCATTGTTGACTCCGGAAAAAAGGTAGAACCAAATCTTCCTAAACTTAATGATTTGTGTTACAGTCTATTGCCTACTGAAACCGTGCCTGGCTGCACTTCTTGCTGTTGTGAGGAGTAACATGCTAGAATTTCATGTTAGTATCTATTTCTGTTTGGTTTAAAAAAGAAAAAAAACCACAACCAGGAACAAACACCTCTCACACCATTTTCTTTATAAGAAATATAACAAATGTAATTCGTAACATAAATGTATTGGCTTTTGTTTGACTGACTCTTCAATCAACCTTCAGACTTCTGCTTTACACTGAAATGTACCATAATGAGCAGCTCGGAACAGTTTACTTTCTGAAAAACAAGTGGGTCCTGGTAATGCTCAAGTGTGGTTTGTAACATTCCGTAGAGCAGCAAATACTAAAACACTCTATTTTTTCCAACCTGAGCTTCAGAATAGTAGAATATGGATCTGGCATCAAGAAATATTGATTTGAAACACATATGAAATAGTTTTCTGATGAAGAGGGAATTTGAGAGATATTTCTTTAAGAATTCTGGTGAGATACACAAACCACCTTCTGTACCCTCTCTGAACATAACTAACATGCTGCTCAGTTTATTCAAAAAGGACTGTTAATTCTGGAAGTTTTAACTTGATATGTTTGCAGGTAACATGATTGATGTGTAACTCTAGAATGAAAGGAGTATTTAGAATCTTGGCTATCAGTTCCCCAGTTCTTATTCCTTAAACAAAGACAGGTCAGATATTAGTCTTGTCCTCTGTGTTACAGTTTCTAGCTTCGTCCTAGGAATACAGACACATACAAACTCAGAAAATACTCTAACGCTTGAGTGCCTATCAATTACTAAATAGGTTAAAAACAGAATAGTGGAGGGGGGCTTGCCTATCTGTCATAAGATTTTTCTTTTTTTCATAACTTCTCAGAGGTATATCATATTATAAATGCATTAGAAATGTTTTGCTCTGAGGATATGTAGCATTCCTATAAAGGTTAAATCAATAAAAATGATTTGGCCACATTCCTAAGCATGGCTAGAACAGGTAGCCCGTTGTTTAAGGTACCCTTGAATTTCTGGATCAGATTATTATGGTGCAGCAAAAAGGCTTACTAAAGGCTTCTTACTGTCTGCAGACGTTCTGTGTTTCTAAGTGAAGATATCGTCAGCCTAAAAAAACCTTCAGATTTTCTGTGCTACTGAAAAAAAAAGAGTATTTTTATGTGTAGAGGTCTCAAATGTTGTGCTGTGTGTGCTGTAAGTTTTAAAAGGAAGTTTTGCAACAAGAAGGGGTGAAGACACATCAGTAATTGATGACAACCAGGTATGTAAAGAAGGGAAAGAGGCGTCTTTGATTTAAATCACTGTTGAGACTAGGAAAATTGTTGCCCATTTAAATATCTTTATTAATTTGTTTAGATTATTCTTGTTTTATGCCTATCTGATCAAGTAGAAAAGACATTATGTTATGTATAATTACTATGTCTGGCCAGTTCAGATAGCAAGTAAAATTCTTAAGTGTAATGGTAGAAGACTTCCAACAATTGTTAGTTCAGATTCGTCTAATTTTATACAAAGGTGATAAAAGTTTAGTGGCTCTTAAGAAGTGTTTATTCAGTGCATCTGGTAGATTCAGTAGTCAGTGCTGAGGTCTGACAGTAGGCTGTTTTATAGATTTAGTGCTTTTTAAAATCTTCCGTGCACGTTGAGGAGCTACTGTATGTTATTGTTACAGGGCAGATTTGTGTCTCACGTTGAGTGTCTGTGCTGTGCATCCACACTCCTGACATTTTATGTAGGTTTTATGGAGCACCAGCTTACTCTTACAACATGTCACTGAGATTAGAGTTCAGATTCTATGGCTACTTTAAATTTATTTCATTCAGCCTTACTGTGTCCTTCAAGAAAGCTGGAACTGGAAACCAGTGCCTTTTTATCTTTTTTTAAATTTATTTATTTCTTTTTTAACATATTTTTGGTTTTTGAAGTGTGAGAGAAAGGTTACATTACTTTTGAGTTATGTCCTGAAATGTGAAACTGTGAAGAGTAATTCGGATGATAAAGTACAAAGCCCAGAACTGGTAACTTGGACTCTGTGTCTCAAGATGTTTTTCAGTTGTGAAAATTTGATCAGTGAATTAACCACACATCCGGCTACAAACATCTTTGATCAGAATTGGAACATTCCAGCTCGTGTGTGTGTGTGTATGTGAGCTGCTCCCTCGAGGAGATTTTACACATGTGCACTACACATGTGCCTTGAAAATAGTTAGTAAATTAATATTCTAATTCAAAGTAATAAAATTACGCTCTTTTAAGCCTTAGTTTTGTCCCTAATGAGTAATATTATAATTTATCTTTTTATCTGGGCAAGCTCAAGTCTTAATTTGTTTTAAGATGTATTAAACACAGAGTTAGGTAGCTCAGCTGTAATTAAGATTTTGCTTTTGCTTTTAAAAAGTAATATTGAAATGTCACTTTAATGTGCTTAGAACCCCAAATTAATAGAAGGTCATGACTGAATTAATTGCTGTACAGAATACCAGAGCATGATTTCAGGTCTTCTTCCTGAAACGCTGTAAAATGAAAAGTTGTTCCAGTGTTGGCATAAGCAATGCACAGTGGTGCACTAGAATGAAACTGTACTTGCTGCAGTGTGAAAATGATTTGGAATCTAGAAGACACCTTCCTTCCCATTTGATGCTAAATTAATTTTTTTTTAATTACTTAAATGCTATTTCATTATTGGCAAATAACTGGATTGTTTGAGTATTGCTTTCTCTAATAAAATGTCAGTATAAAGAGTGTTAACTCCTGAGTTTGTTTCAGTGTTTCTGTTTATGCCGTTTAATCAGAAAGGGGGGAAATAAAAATATACTGAGTAGCGAGAGAAACGCAGCACTTAGTTTTGAATGTGCAGAGCTGGATGTAAGAGGGGTGGGAAGGAAGCAAAGTGAATGCCCTTTATGCAGAAAATCCTTTTGGGAAAAGAGAACATTTTTACTGGTGTACACTGAGGTACGGCGCCTAAGTAAATAGTTGCTGCTTTCTGGTCCTGTCAGTTTTAAATAAACCATTCATTGTTATGACTCGGTTATTCCACAAATACCGAACGCAGCAGAGTCCAACTTTGATACCAGTGATTGGAAAAATGCAGATGATGAACTCTCGTAATGTGAATTTATACTGATGGTCTTGCTTGGAGGAAATAAGTTTTGCAGATTGTGTTAGGAAGTAAATATTCCGCAGGCTGTGGGTACTCTGTCACAAAGCTGCTCCTGTGCTCGGGTATTATACAATAGCTGGTAGCATTAATTCATCAAACTCTGGTTAATAAAGAGTCCCTAAGCTAGACCAGATGTGTCCCTTCAGTGTTATGGACTAAACGTGGTATTTCTTTTTCCTAAAAGTGTTTTTTTTAAAGGGTGAAGGATTCTCCTTGAATAGGAGATGCTTTTGACGGAAAGTTACTCATGGAACTTGCACAGAAAATGCTGTAAGGACAGACATACCCCAGCGGTTCAGTATTACAGCTCATCTGAAGGGCTTTTGGAGACGTGATAAACTGAAGTAGAAAATTCTGACACAGACTCGGGAATTTTAATTTTTTTTGTTACTCACGTCTCAAAATGCTTTCTGTTCTGTTGAATCGTGTTTAATTCGTGTAAAACTCTTCTTGCTGGTTCTACATGAAGGTTTGTGTTTATCTTAAATTATTGATGTATTGTAGCATTAATACAAAAATACTGTTGTGGAATAATATCAGTTGTTGGCAGAACAACTCTGCATTCGCAGCAGTTTCCCTGTCAGTGACGGTGCGCCTTATTATTTGGAACCCTTTCAGTGGAAATACATTGCCCTGTGTCAAAAACACCGGCTGACCTACAAATAAGACTGCTTTGGCTGAAATGTGTGTTTTCACTTTGAGAGGAGTTAAGCCTGGCCAGTCTGATGTCCGCAGAAGCCGTTTTCTCTCGTCATGGGACTGTGGGAAGAAGCAGGAAGGTACCAGGGGTCTGATTCTCAGTATTCCAGACCAAGCACTTCTGCCATCTATTATTTCACTGCTAGCACTTACACAGTTTATGTAGAACACTAGAAATACTATTAATAGACATATTTTTTGCAAATATTAAGACAAGAGCCTGGCAACTTCCTCCACTGCAAGTTAGTGTTGGTAGAGATGGGTGAAGAGGGGTAAATGTTGTTTGGGTACCTTTGGCAAATCTGAACGTAGGAGCACATTGTGCTTTACAACTTCAGTGTTAGGGTGGAAAATATTGTACTGATAGAGAAATCTCCTAAATTTACATTGTTGCTGGTTTAGTTGTTTTAACTTGAGTTTCAAAATGTTAAAAGTTCGAGTGAGTAGGAATGGGAGGCTTGAAGTGTTTACATGTGAGTGTTTGCACATACACAGCTCATTAACATTTCTTAAAAGAAAGAATACCCTGTTCTAATGCCACGCACGGATACATTAAAATATCATGTCTTTTTAACTCTGTCCTTTCTAATTTGTATTTAAGTGAATTACAGGTATTTCGAGGGATTAATGCTACTTGGTCCTGACCCTACTGGGGTGTAATTACTTACATATACATTGTTCTTCCTTAAAGGAAAAATCAACCACCTTCTGCTTACATCTGTAGGGTCACAGTATATATTAAATGCATCTGACAAAGAAGTTCAGTTGGACAATTCCTAATCACCTGCTCAGAGCCCACTGCCCGTGGGGGTTGATGTCTGTCACTGTTCAGAGACACAGACCCATCTCTTTGGTGTTGATTGTCACTGTGGTCCAGGCTGCCTCCTTCCCCTCGGAGCAGTATTACATTCTGTATCTGGCAGTGGCTCTGTCTTTCTGTTTTAGTAAACCACAGAGTAGATGTAGATCTAAGATATCTGACCGTGAGGGATAAGTAAACAATGGTTTGGCACACTTTCGGTTCAAGGATATTCTGGGGGAAATAAATGTATGTAAGGGCATCAGCTTTTAACTTGCCTCAATCAAGAAAATGATAATAAATTTGAAGTCACTGTGAAATGCTAGCAGTTCTGATGAAATGTAATCCGTGAAATAAGCTGTGTCTATCAGAAATGTAATAACTATGTTTGAAGGAATTCCTGCCAAAAATTTTTGCCATGGGATTTTTAGCTGTAACATATTAAAACTTTTGTTAATTCCAGTACTGCCTGATCTTAATGAATATGGAATTTTTAAGAGACAGACAGCAGAACAAACTGTTTTTGCCCTTTGCTGTAAAAATAAAGGTAGTTTTATTAGAGATAAAAAAATATTCTTAAGGAAAACCTGAGAAGGCAGTGAATATCATACAAAAATACCTTTTTAAAGCACCCTATGTACTTAAAGGAGAATGTAGCCTTTTTCCCTTTAATCTTTTGCTGTCCTAAAATTAATTTTTATAAATAAAAACATTTAATAAGGAGTAAGTTGTGCAAAATAATATAATTGCTCTGATTAAAATCACTTCAGTTCCAGTGAGTCAGGAAAAAAAAACCTATGGATTTTTCCCTCCTGGGACAAGTTCATACATGAAATAGGAAACTTATAGCTGCATGAAGAAGGGTAGAACAGTACACAGTATGGTAACAAGCAGAATAAAATATATATACAGGAAACAGATGCATGAATAATGGATTTTTTTTTTTATTGCAAGTGTTAAACTGTTTTACGATACAGTAACCTGCGTTTATTTTGTCTTTGTGCTCATCTTTAAAATATTCTCTTTAGGGTGTGCTTTTCACTCTGTTAAGTGGCAGGTCTTATATTTATTTGTAGAAGAGAGCGTGTTTATGTAAGGAAACGTGCTCTTAGATTTAAGCTTTATTAACTTAAAAACAAAAACACCTGAGAGCAGAGGATGGACCTCCTCAGCCTGTTTCCCACAAGACTTTAGAGGGCAGTTTGAAATGAAGCTCTCTGCTAGAAATTAAAGCTGTTGTATATGATGTGAGCAAGAATTAATTTTGTCGGTAGCAGCCGGTTCTTGTGGGGGTTCTGTGGTGGTGGAGGTGGATGTTTTGTGCCCTTTGTGGTGATTGCTGTCTCCGGACGAAAATCTGAGGTTAATTCTCAAGTCTGACAAAATTTACCAAGAAAAAATCTCTTTGAAATACTGCTCGGGCTGCTAATTTATTTCTGAGAGGCTTATCAGAATAAGTGTTGCATTTATTCCATCTAGGCAAATGAAGTTTTTATATTGAAAATTAACAATAATAATATGTATTGAAAATTAAGTTTTTATATTGAAAATAACAGTTGTGTGTTTCCAGACAGCAGTTTCTTAACTGCTTGTATGAAACTTGGATTTTCTGAGTGCCGAAGTTAAGACCTTAAAATGCTGCAAGGTTTTGCCATCTTAAAGTCACTATTTATCTTGAGGCTGCCTTAATTAAAATATTATATACTCTAGGGCATATTAAACATGGCAATTTATTGTAATTCTTATTAATGGAGTGTATTTAATGAGTTTTCAGGAATAACTCCTTCACCTACAACACACAATGTTGATTTTTACGAGGCACATAGAGTGAAATGTGCAGATGGTCTAATTTTCAGGAGGTGCCCAGCACTGACAGCTGCCCTTGGCTCCTGTGGCAGGAGAAACATTGGTGCTCAGCACCTTTGCAGCCTGCCAAGCACAGGATGATTCCTCCTTCCCTCTCTGCTTTAATTTCCACTGGAGTGTGCTGGACTTGAGCGTAAAATAATGCTGAATTTTGTTTGGATTTTCAGCTTTCTGTGTATTTCCCCTTGGATGTGTGTCTGCCCCCAGGTGTGACAGTCCTTAAACACGGTTATTGTCCAGCTCTCTCAAGCTGTCTGCACTGCCTGGTTAACATCTCTTGCAAGCATTATTTGCTGCTTTGTTTTTCCCTTTTTTACTGAATTGGATGCGTTATTAGGGATTTGTTATTTACTTAAGGCTGCTCTGAGCTTCCTGTTGTTCGTAAAGTACAATTCCTTGCTGAAGAGCAATAGGGGAAAAATAAAGGCATAAGGTGCAATTTTAAGATTAATGTAACTCTGACCGTGACCAAGAAATCACACAGCTTGAGAGGAATTTCATTGTTATTGTTATGCTCTTAATGTGGGGTGGGCAGAGCCTTTAAATATTTCTGGTGGAGGAGTTAATACAGCATGGAAGTTTGATATTTGTACAGTTTGTAAAGGAATTTGAGGTGTTACCCTATTTTGACTTCAGTTTTCAAGTATGCACTGGTGCATCATTAATCATAGGAAATGCAAAAATAAATAATATAGTCCCTTTGGATTTTTCATGTGAATACTTACCTTTTCCTTTTTTTGTATATACAGTTGAGGTATTTAGGTAACCCCTAACCTTTTGCTTCAACAAGGAGGTACAGTATAAAAATATTACCACAGTCTTCATATGAGCAGTTCTCTCTAAGAAAACCTCTAGATGAATATTTATTGAAAAAAAGCAAAGTTGCAATACAAAATGACTTAGCTTGGCCTGAATATTATATTTTAGACCACCAGTGAATAAAATTAAAAGCACATGGATTTCAAATAACTAGAAAAGGTTGTAATTGATTAGCACTGCATGAAAGTATTGAAGTGGAGTAACTTTTGATTTGTGAATGGTTCTATTCAATAGAGATTAATCCTGCATGTTTGATAAAATCTTAGTGCCCCTAATGAGTGAGGGCTTTTTTTTCCCCTCTCCCAGTTTATTTAACCATCAGATATTTTGATGTTCTAACAAACTGGAACATTTTGATCTTGCTAAATTTTACATCAGGGTAGTTGATCTAAATAATATTGGCTATTAATAGTTCATTTGAGACAGATAATTCAACAGATCAGTGCATTTTGCTGCCCAGGGTGCAGTGCAGTTGGTCAGGGTTTGGGGCTCTCACGTACTGAAAACCTCAGAGCAAAGCTGCAGCTTTCTTAGCTCACATGAGAATAGTCATTATTGCAGAGTTTTCAATATTATTTTTTTTAAGCCCTGGTATTTTAAATTATAGTTTATGCAAAGGCCAGTGATTGCTGAGATTTTGCTTAGCAGTAACAATAATAGGAATATGTTCAACGGAGCTGAAACACACAGAAAACTTTTGCTTTCTGTACACAGATAATCAAAAATGATTTGTTCCTCTCTTATCAATATCCTAATTAAGATAAAACCTCCCTCAGATTCCTTACCAAATAGCGAAACAGTTGAGAATTGAGATGTACAAAAGGTTTGGGCTTTTTTTGATGAATAACTAAGAAGATACTGAGGGATATTTTAAAATATGCAAAGGAATTATTTTGTTGTTAAGTTGAAGACTTTAGATTTACTGTGTCTCTCTATAGGGATCAACGTCCAGAAATTACATGTGAAATAATTGAATTATCAGCCAAATTGGGGCTCAGTTTCCTTTCTTCCGTGAAATCCTATGAAGATGCACAAAATACAGTTGAAAATGCCTTTTCCTTTTCTAAAATGGTAGGTATTGTTAGAGGCATTTCAAGAGGATTTCAGTCTCTGAAATACTTCGTGTGGATGATGTTTTCCAAATTTTATAATAAATACGCCCTTTGTTTGGTGGTGGGGTTTTTTTGCATAGTGTTTATGTTGAACCATTTTTTTTCCCCCCCTTCAAACACTGTGGATGTGAATATAATAACCTTTTCTGGTTGAATTGAATCCACTTATATTTAAAAGCTTGAGAAGGTTTACATAAGCTTGATGCAGTCAAAACCTGTGTGTAACTGGCACCAGGTAGAAACTCCCTGGATGTGAAACTCAGTATCCAGCTAATGCAAATGTACCGAGCTGGAGAGGAATATATATGTTTGCAGTAATAGGAAGGGATCCTTCCTCTTTCCTACTCTTTGTTTTTCCCTTTTTACCTCATATGAGGTAAAAAACACACAGACAAAAATAAGCGGAATAAGAATTTTCAGCAATACTGTTAAAGGCATAGAGGAGCAAACATGCAGGTTAATCATAGCACTGCTTTCCTTCCCTCTTATGACTCATTATGTTTCATCCGTTAATTCTTGACGAGAAACAATTAAATTCAACTGTCCTGAAAGGAGGGTGGAGATGGGAGCAGGAGGAGATACAGACAGCGTGGAAGGGAAGAGCAGATCGTGTGTTCTGATGTGCTGCCACATCATTAAGTGGTAAATTCATGAGTAACTTGGGTCTTCTGGCTTTTATTCTTTTAAAAATAAACTCTGCCTCCTTTTTGTAAAAGTGGTTATTTTTCAATATTATGGTCTTAGGTCAAGATATATTGCTTACACATTGATAGAGTTGATGAGATTTTGGAGTCCTTTGCATTTGTTTGGGTGCAAAGTGAAATTTGGGTACCCAGCCCTATTTAGTGAAGTTTGGGGAAAGTATTATTCACTGTATCACTGTACTTCCCACCGGCTTTAGGAATTATCAGAAATAGGTGAATTAAGCAGTCAAACTCCCTGTTTTGATAATTTTAGCCAACTAAATTTCTTCTAATCTCTTTTGGAAGTAAAAGCAAAAGAAAGTCCCTATACATGTAAACTGTATTTCCTGTTGTAAACACTGGGATAATGTGGTCTGGCTACGCTTCTGCTGTGCTTCGTTAAGACCAGTTTGGGTAGAAAGGCTGCTTTCCTGGGTTTGTGTTTGAATTACAGCCCCGTGTTCAGGGCATTACAGCTGTGTGTCCAGGCACAAGTCATCCTATCTCCTCTGGCATCTATAGATTAGATTTTAAATAGATCTCCCTCCTGGAAGAAGCTATTCTTCATTTCTGTTCCTACACATGGTCTTGGAGCTTGTTCATGTGCCTAACTGGGATCCAGTCAAAGTGTGTGAAGTAGGAGGGGTGAAAGGCACCCCAGTCATCAGTTCATTACAATGATGTTCATTACAATAAATATAGACTGGAAATAGTTCTAGCATTGTTGTTTTTCTTAGAAGGGGGGCAAGGGGAGGAAAAGAAATAGGTTTAGCTACGGTCCCAACATAATTTCAACATGATGGACACCATTAAGAAAGTCTTGTAAGTTTTCACAAGTTTTTTTTTTTTCTTTTAATTTCTAGAGCTTTCAGAATTTTAGGTTAGTCTTCCTGATCTGCCTCAGTAAAAGATGATTCTAAAAAACTTTGTGACTCTACTGCTTGCAATTCATCAAATGTGGCTACAATGGAGCATTTTCCAGCGTGCTTGAAAATGTAACTTCATTTTACTTGCAGATAAATCACTTAGTCATATTCAGTTCTATTTAGTGAGTGAGGTGCTCTCTGCTGATTTTAAGTTTGTATCTGAGAGGACGAAACTTTTCAAAGCAAGCAAGGATAGAGGTGCAATTTTTTAGTGTATTTGTGATTTTTATGAGCAGGTCTGTGTACAGTGCATATAAATAATTACCTCAATATACATATAGGATTTCTTAAAGGCATCTGTGTTTGCAATTTAGAATATTGAAGTAAATACTTGGCAGTGCTCTTCTATAGAGTTTTTTAAATCCCACTTTCAATTAAACTTAAAATTCACCAGCATGTTAGTTCATGTATTTTTTTTATTTTACAGCTTAATATTTACATGCATGAATGTTCTGCCTTGTTTGTAATAAGTGTAATGAGAAGAATTTGCTTTTACAATTGAATATATTATCAAACAAGCTTTGCTGTGAAATGAGGGCAACTAAGGACTAGAGAACTGCAGGTTTACACTGATAACTTAATCTGAGATATATGCTTAAAAATCAGATGTCTGGAACAACGATAGGGAAATTTCTGGGTAAGATAGGGTGCCATAAGCTACATGCTACTCATTTTCATCAGGTTTAGGGAGCAGACAGTCTGAACTTGTGTGATCTGTCTCTTACAGTATCCTTCCTCGTGGTAGATACATCTGAAAGTGTTGCCAGAGTTCTCAAGGAGATTCTCTGTACTGGTGTTGATTAGCTCACTAAATACTTCATCTTTTACCCTAAGATAATGTTAAAAGTTTTACAAGATCCCATCAGACTCCTTCAAATAAGTGCAGCTACACCTTGACCCTGGTGACAGCTGAGCACACCTGCTGTCAGACACTAAGGACTAAGCCACGACTTCACTTTGCTCAGAACAAATTTGTTCTTGAATCTGCAGCAGTTATTTATGGTTACTTCTCCCCCCCAAAAAACCCTCCCAACAGCCAGGTACACTATTTTACCACTCTGACATCCCACTCAGCATTTCTTTGCTTAGATAACTATAACCAGCATTGTTCAAACTCCCGACAACGGAGAAGAGAAACTCAAATATTGCAGGACTTACCCCAAAAGAAGTTTTGCTGACATGGTGTCACTGAACTGAAGAGGCTGTTTGATGCCATAGTCCCTTCTCGGTTCACGCAGAGCTTTCACCTCCTGGTGTAAATACTTCTTGGATCCTCAAACTGAAAACACAAACCATAGCCAAGTCTTGTTTTAGTTTTACAGTGTCCCTGGATCGCATAGACTCTATAGTTGGTTTTTTCCCTGTCAAAAAATTGTGTAGCACTGGGAACATGTGAAAAGCAAGGAAACAAAACAAAAAAAAAAGAGAATGAGCAAATATTTGAAGGACCTACTATTACTGCATAGACTGTGGTTAGAGAGCACTTACTGACTCTGTTGGTCTCAGTGGCTGGTAGTGACCTGCGGAGATTAACCATTTAAAAACCAGAGTCTTCTTTGCTGGTCCTCCTGGAGAAAGTTTGCACCGCACTTGTGGTTCTGTGGTTGTTTGTGAGGCGAATGAAGCATTCACACAATCCAAAAAAGCAAAAGCTTTAAAACTCCTTTTTTTTGCAAGCACTGTTACTGGAGCGAGCGAGTCATGTGGCTGTGACATCAGAGGACTCCAAGTAGGACTGCCTACACTGTGGCTTTTTCTTTCTCTCTCTCCCTTCTTTTTTTTTCCTTCCCCCCTTTTTTTTCCCCTTTTAAATTTTTTTTTAAATTTTTTTTTGTATTTTGACAAAAGGCCCGTGGTAAGGCCCTTCCTGGCATCCAGAGGGCTATAGCTTTTTAATTCTTGTGACTCATGAGGCTTTGGAGAGAGTACAAAATGCTGTAAGAGCCCAAACTTCTGTACAGTTAAAGCATATGGACAGCAGAACTTTATTTGTACTCTCAGTTCAGGTTCCCCCCACTCTTCTTCCCCCTCCTTTTTTTTTTTTTTTTTTCTTTTTTATCCCTCCCCTCCCCTTCTCTCTCCCTCCTTCATTATTGTGTCTGTGGAAAAGTGAGCAAAATTGGCACAAGTGGCTGTGTGAAATTCTGAACAACAGTGATGATTTACAGTAATTTACATCTTTGGATTATATCACGATCTTGGGTCTGCTTCATATTTGCTGGGTGGCTGGATTCCTTCTGTTTTACTTTTTCTCCTTGTCGTCTTATACTTGTGAATCTGTAACTCATTGTAAGAAACTTTACCTTTCCTAAGGTCTAGTAGCAGGCTGCTTGTTGGGCTTGTGTTTTTTACTGTAATTGGCTGTCACAGGAGTGTTAGTCCGGGGATTCCTTTGCAAATCTTAAATCATGTCTGCCTTGCTTTACGTGCCTTCAAAACTGCTTGGCAGTTTCATGTAATGCAAATTAAGGACAATTATGTTTCCTTTATATTTGGGGTAAAATATGTCATTTGGATATCCTGAGGGATGCTTTGGAGTGCCGGTGCTGCGAGGATTTCCCGTGGACGTTGTGGAGCAGAGTGAGCTGGGAGGTTTTGATTGCCCTGACATTAATTGGTTATTATAGTTTCGGTGTTTAAGAGAAATAGAACAGTCTTAAACTTTTCGGGGAGACTATAAATAACTTCATTCACCAGTTAATGTTAACACTTAGTTTTAAAATGAGACACAAATTTGATGCATATGTAAGATTCAAATGCTTCATATCATCTGTGTGCATGTGTGTGTAATATTTTCTTTTTTAATATACTTAACATACTGTAACTTTGGCTTTGATTGTGTAACGTAAGCCCTGACTGTACTGGTACAGAGTGGGTTAACAAAAGCAGTATTTTTTTTTGTTTATAATAGAGGCTTTGAAATAAATTGCAAAATGCTGTGTGTAGTAAGGAATAATGTGCACAGACAGTGTGTATTAGTAGGCTTGATTTGCTCACTCAGATTCAGAACAAAATTGGAAACATCTTTGAGAAAGTATCTCATTTTTTGCCTCTTTGGGTATTATATCTAGAACTTTTCATATTATCCTGATTGTATCACAGTTGCACTGTAGTTTGAGTTCTGAGTTTAAATTCTTTTCTTTTTGTCATATATTTTTTGGGGGAGCAGAAGAAGTGTGTAAAACACTTTCTAGATATTGCTCAGCTTTTATTTGTAAAATAAAATACATCTCTTTGAAGCTGTCATCCCTCCTTATTTTTTTATTTTCTCCTTTGTCCTCAGCTTTCCCAGTAAGAAATTGGCCAGAAATGGTGTGATATGAACAGTTGGAGGTGTGGGTGGAAAGCAGGTTCTATTCTGTGGGAATAGGAGAAATAAGGGAGCATTTTTTGGGTAAAAAATACAGGTTGTGTTTTGTTATATGTTTATCAAACCCTGTTCATAAAAACTGCTTTCCTAACAATTATTTTAAGGTGAATTGCATTATTCTTAATTCAGTACTTCGGAAGTTATTAGATGTATTGCAGAATTTATAGAATTCTACCATAAAATGGAAAAGGAGTATTCTGCAAATAAACAATCTCATTTAAAAATAAGGATGATATTTAATTCTCCTAACCACAGGTTGCTTTTATTTTTTTTATTTTTGCACAGTATGGTAAAAAACATCAATGAAAAAAACTTAAGGGTATAAAAACAATGGAAAGAATAGTAATCTTTTCATATGTATAGAATACATTTGCGTGCATTAAAGTTTTCATCAACTGGTGAATTCAAGTTTTAAGCAACTTGTGTTGCAGCAAAAGCTTTTGGAGGTTGCTGCCTCTATTTGTGGAACTCTTTAATTGTGAGCTCAGAGGTTTTTCAGCCACAGCTATGCACTGAGGTTATGTATGAACTTCTATTTTGTGGTAGATAGATGCAGTGTTCTTGCGTAGTAGATAACTCATGTCTTGATCTTAAATAGTTTTTTTCACTCATATGAAAAACGTTGTTTGATTTTTACAACTCCACAATTTATTCTTAGTCACATCTTTAGCCTTAGAATATTGACCTTCCTGCTGAAGTCTGAATTTAAAAATTTGTTGCATTGAAACACTGTGCTCGGGGCTTTTTCAGGCTTTCACTTGTGTGTGCAGAGTTATTGTCTAAGACACCTTTAGGATTTGTTTTTCCTGCGCATGCTTTTCACCTGTTCACACCAAGAGCACTGCAGAGATGCCTCCATCAAGTAATGCAAAATCCGTGAAAAGCAGATAAACAAACAGTGTAACTCAGAAATCATGATGTAGTTTGTAGAAAAAATCACTGCAAAAAATGCTGGGTTTTTTTAGTATAGAGACGTTATAAAGCCAGACTTTGAGACTAAATACCTGTGAAACTGGAGGCTTCTTTTGGTACTCTTTGCACTTGTAGTGAAGCAGATGCAAGAATCCTGAAAATCCACTGTGTAAACCCGTGTCTTGATTGCAGACGAGCTCCTGACAGGCTCTGGTTTAAAAGGTAGATCAGCAAAAGTGGAAGTTGTCTTCTGACTTCCATGGGGGATGCTTTGAGTCACAATTACACTTACAAAGGAAGTATTATGCTGAGGAATTTCTCTGGTAAACTCTGAGCTTGATCTTCGATGACAAATGAAATCTTAAAAGTCAATTGTAATGCAACACTAAAAGTTAATTACATCTTTCACTGTTTTGGAAACGTGTTTTGGAACTTCTGAGCTATGCTTTATTTCCAAACATTTTGCTTTATGTCACTCAAAAGTCCGTCCAGTGTATAAACAGTGTGATACCCTGCTGAAAGTTTATTTGGACTTAAATGTTTGTTTCTGTGCTACAACTGGAATGATATAAATACTCTGCTTAGAGGAGTGTGATGACAAACTGGTTAAATTGCATTTGCTTGCAAATTTTATAATAGATAATATAAGAAAAGCTGATTTTTCATGATACAAAAAGTCCTGATGCAGTTTCCTCAGATGCAGGTACTCCCTGTAGGTGTTAATGTATATATTTCCAGTAGAGCAGTTTTTTCTTTTCTTTAAGGAGTGAAGCCTCTGCCCTTGGCTCTGCTTTTCAAACTGAGGAGTAATTACAATTTTTTAGAGGAAGAGGACTGTGTTTTTCTGATGTTTCTTAGCCAACACATTTAACATATTGTTTGTTTTCAAATATTTACGTGTTTTAGGAAAGTTTTGTTGTTAGACTTGGGTGTCTTTTAGACATCTCATTCCCAACGTCTCTCCAACAGCTCAGGTATGCTGATTCTACTTTTATACAAATCTGTGAAGAAAGCTAAAACTGCTTCTTGATTTAAAAAAAAAACAACAAACAAACAATTGCAAAGTTATTTTAGCATTCCCTCATTTTAAAATTATATTTACTGGTGTCTGCAATATCCAAGCTGTAGCAGTGAGCATCTGGGTGTCACTGCTGCCTTTCCATGAAGACTTTCTGTTCTCTGCCTTGGAACCTTGTTCTAGGTAAGAGGTGGTTTGAAGAAGCAGTGCCTGGGACCACTGAAAACATCTGGGGGGAGAAAAAAAGTATTGTTATATTTTGAGGATAAATAAACGTTGGCTGTTTTTGTGCAGTGCAATCAGGCTACTGAAGTTCACATTAAACCTTTAACCGAACTGTTATTTAAATTAAGAAGATGGTCATCTCTTAACCAGGGAGTACATCATGTCAGAGCCTACAGTAAAAATTGAACGCAAACCCTTTGAGTTGTCAGTGCTCTCACTTCTTCATGGCATAACAGAGATTGTCCAGTGGAATAGTCTCACCCCTGACCAGGCTTTGGATTAGGACTTGCATCTTCAAGGTCAGATGTGTCTCATCTTGGTTCTTCCTGCTGCTGAGACATTTTTTCCTGACAAGTCTTACTTTTCTTGTGTTCCTCAAATACAGATCTTGTAGAGTGTCCAGCAACTGAGAAAAACATCCCCTTTGATTAGACACACACATCCTCAACTATCAATACTATGTGGTGTTTAAGGTCATCCTAACCATCCAGCTGTTTTCTCCTGTCTCTTTATTTTTTCTTTTTTCTTTTTTTTTTTAAAGTCAACTTGCAGAAAATATGGGAAACTTGTCTCATATAACAGCTGAGTATGTGGCTAGGTTAAGGCAGGAAACTGCTACCCACAATGCAATGTTACATACACTACCACTTAATAAAATTTATTTCAAACATGCTACTGACAAAACCAAAGAAAAATAATATCCTAACTATGGTAGTTAGTACACTAAATATATCTAGGGAAAAGTGAAAGTAATCTCTCTAGAGCCTTTCTTGCTTCTAGGATACAATGCTACTGGTAGTTAAACCAGAGCTGATCTCAGATGTTAAAAGCAGTGGCCTATTTTTAGAAAATACTCACATTCCGCTGGAAATTAGTGATTATGTGCTTTTTAATAATAGCTAAAGTTATTTTACATAGGCAGAATTCAGATGAACTCTCTCCTTAGATTTTTTTCTGGCTGGCCAAATACCCTCTTACCTCTTTTTAAGATTGGCAGCTTTTTGTGCTTCATCCCATTTTCAATGTATCCCACCTTTACTGTAACCAAAGCAGCATTTTACCTCTCCTTCCACTTAATCTATTTGTAGGTTGGTGTGAAAATATTTTCCATGTCGTGTGTGGGAAAGGAACTGAGAAGGGGCAAGTTCATCTTCCGTGACTGTGTGAGGATTTAAGGGTTCCAGTTGTTTTACCAGATTGCCTGCAATTTTGAAGAGTCAATAAATTAAGTTGAATTCTTCAGATAAATTTCATAGACCTGAATCTTCAGTGACTATTTCCAAATACCAGACAGAGATACAAATGAGGTCACTGATGCTGCTGTGCCATAAATGTTCTGAAAGTCTTGTTCTAGATCCATCCCTGTTTCTGTTTGGTTTTAAGTGCACATATGTTAAGGGTGATCCTCTTACAGAACATTTCTGAAGCGTTGCCTCTATAGTTAGAGAACACTTATCAAGAACAGCTGCTGTAGTGCTGTGGATCCTATCCATGGACTCATGGTGGTCTGCTGAACAACGTTCTTCAAGTTTGACAGGTGAGACAGAGACTCTCCAGTGCCACTGCTTTTGGATGAATCTAGCTGTGGTTGGAGAAAGTGCATCTTGCCAAAATATATGGGTAAGACCACACACAGTCTTTAAAATAGTTATTGTAAGCTTATTTTTAGGCAGTATATGTCTTGACAGTTCTTTTATTTGCATGCCAGTTTCACTGCTGCTTATAGATTTTTCATTTATTTTAGTAATGGCAATTGCAGATTTAGATCTATGTTTGTAAAGCTTTTGCACAACATTTGCACTGGAAAAATACAGACTTGCTACTTTCAAACCTCAGTCAAGATTAGAGAAGAGATTTTTTAAAAAAATGTTAAAGCAGAGTATTCATGCTCTTCGAATTTGGTGTCAGTTTTTTTATATTCAAACCCATTTTCAGGGGCATAGTTCAGCAATAAAAATTTGCTTCTGGTTTTAAAATTATACCACTTTCAGTAGCTTCTGTGCTTGTATAAGTCTGCAGCAATGTAGATTTAAGACATGAAATTAGTTCAGTAGTAATAAAAACGAAATGTTTTCTTTTAAATTGCATAGTTATTAAATACCGAATTTAGAATTTGTATTTTTTTTTTACATGTTGTAACTCCTGGAAAGTATTTTTCATGTATATTTTAATGTGTATAATATTCTTTGCATTCTAAGTGCCTACTTCAACAGTTGACTCCATAATGTGTATTTAAAATATTGTATGTTTAGCTGACAGTGTTAAGGGGGGTTGCACCCTGTAGAATTTCTGAGTAAACAATACCCATTTGGTAACTTTCAGAACAGATGGTTTTTAAATACCCCAAGAGAAATTAAATATAATACTGAAATGGAATATCATAAACCATTCATTGGGTAGTGATGCTTAAAAGTTATGGATTCGCAGTGACATGTTTTTTTTCCCCTCGTTCTGTATTTTCCAGATTATCTTGTATAATTGGTGCATGACTATTTCTCAGCAAAACATTACTCATTTTTTTATTAACATTGCATAGGGCCGTTGTTTATAGCAGTGGACTTTACAGACAATTAAGCAAATAGTCCCTGCCCTGAGGAATATACAATTAAATCTATGCAGCCAGACATTTAAGAAAAGTATGAAAAAGAAGGAGGGGGGAAAAAACCCATTCTAATGAATTGTAATAAAAAAATGAGTGATTTAAAGAACTTCATGAGGTAGGGAGAGTAGTTAGTTGTAATTTTATTATTAACTTTCTCCACGTACTCTCGGGGGAAGAGTGTTAGTCACTTGTGTGCAATTGGCTGGTCTTGGTGTCTGATTGAACTTGAGCAGGATGGCTGATCATCACGGTTCCTTCTCCATTTTTTGGAAAAAAGAAACCAACAAAAAGCCAACCCCAACCCCGTAACATTTCCTTATGCAGCGAGTTGGACTAGATGATCCTTGTGGGTCCCTTCCAACTCGGAATAACCTGTGAATGCAAGAGGCAATATTTTTGTGCAGCTTACAAAGCTTACATAAGTTTGAGTTCCTCACTCAAACAGTATTTTTTAGAGAAGAAAAAAGATATAATCGGGTACTTCCATATTTTCTCCCGTTTATCTTTCAGTGTCCTTTTTTCTTGTTTGTGTGCATTTTTTGTCATTTTTTCAAGTATTTACTACCTGAATTTACTACTTTTACGCAGCTTGTCTGCATTCTAATATTTCCCTTGTAATTAGAAGTGTAAAAATGCGTTGTGGTTTTCTGTCAAAGATCTGAAGATCATTCATAAGAAAAGAGAGTTAGAAAGAGGGTGAGAAGGGAATGGAAAGAATAAAATTGGAAGGCAGAAAGTTAAAAATCTTGGGGATTTTAATGAGTTTTGTCTTTAACAGTATGGCATCTGTTTTGTGGAGAAGGAATACTGAAGGTGAGGAGAAATGAAGGTGGGGAAGAGGATGAAGAACAAGAAATGCCTGGCTGGGTTTAGTGTGGTGTGGAGCTCATTTGAAGAGGTTTGGACTGTCCCTGCATAGCACTTAAAATGGCCTGTGTAGTTATTCCTAAAGAGAACTCGAAATTGAAGGATGTTGGGGACAGTATGGGACGTGTTTGTATGAAATTTCCAACATGTGATGGGTAGTGTCCTGGAGAGTTGGTTGGTTGATTTTTCACATCTGGAGAAGAAGGCAGGCGGCATTTATAGATGGTCCTTTCACTGTTGTCCAGATAAACAGGTGTCTGTTCTTTTAAGATACGTTTTTTGTCATGCTCTCACTAACAGACTGATTAATAACTGAATGGTGGTGATGGAGGAAAAAGTGTTAAAACGAAGTGCAGTCATTCCTTCCACTCATAGCTCTTCTTCCTCTGACCCTCCAACCCCAAAAGTGTGGAAGCTGGACTGTTTTTAGAGAGATCCTCTGGTTTGGTATTCAGAATCCAAACCTATAGTTTTTAAAGTAAATAATGTAAGTTTTGAGGAAATAGTTAGTGGGGATAAGACAGCATATGTGTGATTAGCTTGTTATTACTTAGCTGTTTTATCACTTTAACTATTAATTTCTGTTCTCTTTTAAGAAGGTAAATCACTGCATATACTTGTTAGGTCCATGAGGGAAGACTGTAGTGAGCATCCGCAGGAATTAGTTCTGTGGAGCGTTGACGTTGGGTAGTCAGGGTTCTTTTAACCTGGAGACAGAGCCTGTAATCAAAGTGAAATGTTACATTTCCATTTCAGAACACAGGTCCTGGGTCTGCTGCTTGGCTGTGTTTAGTGTGAGGGGTCAGAGGTGCTAAGGATGAAATTGTGTGTTTTGGCACAAAAAGATGCTGATGGACAGCCTGGAGATTATTTGGTATTGCCTGCTGATTATGGCATGTGCAGGACTGGCCGTAGCAATGAATGGCCACTGAGCATCAAAATGGCTTTTGGAGCTGTATGGCCAAATTCCTTGTTAGTGAGGGGAACAGGAGTGTGTTGGAAAAGGAGCACTGGAAACCAGTGTTGTTGGAAAATTCAGCAGCGTAGTCACAAATTGATCCAGGCTGAAAAATAATGTTGATTTGTGTTCTAAATTCTTTCCTGAAATCATTCTGCTTTTGGAGTGGTGTATCAGTTGTTCTGTGCCTGAAAAGACTTTGGTGTCAAGGTTATCACTGTCTGAAGGACAGTTCAAGAACCAAGCTGATCTGTTTCATGTACTTACATATCAGAGAGCATGTTGATTGGTTAATATTTTTGTGGAATTACTTTTTTGGTACTTTATGACTTCAGTATTTTAAGTAAATCTTTGCTTGGAGTGTAGGATCTACATTACCACTGGTTTCTGATAATCCTTGCTTTGTACCAAAATCCATTAGATGAGTTTGGTTATAAGAGTTCTGTGCTCTGGGACATTCATCTCCTTTATATCCCATTCTCTGTGCTGCCGGAGCAGCTCCTTGTGTCCAGGCTCGTCTTGTATTTGGGGAACTTCTGGGGATAATCAGGTTGGTGCTACCAGAGCTCAAGCAGAGCTCTGGGCAGTTGTTGCTTTGCCAAAACCCTTGATGCCAAAGGAAATGTGGCTTTTTGTGGGGCAGAGTTCATTCCCATGGCATGGGCTTTAGGGCTGGGGCCCTCAGAAATAAATAATCTCTGCAAAGTGTAAAATGAGTAACGTTTATCTTTCACAGTTTGGACCTTTATGTCTGCATAGGTGGAGTATTTTCTTACTTTAAGAAGAAACTTCAGTAACTGTTGGGATTTGGGAATAAGGCAGAATATACAGTTTTATTTTGCCATCTCTATCCTGCTTATTTGGTGAAATTGCTAATTGTTGCCTTTTCTTCAGTCTGTTAAATTATTATTTTATTTTTTTTAATGAGCATCTAAATGTTTTCTTACTTTTTAAGTTCAGTTTTGCCCAGTGTGGGTTTGAAGCAGCTTTGCAGCTGAATGTTTGTATTTCAGTTTCGGGAAAAATGATACCAGTCTGTTCAGAAATTGAGTATTTGCAGTAGTAAGTGGCATCTTTACAAGCTAAACATAATGATCAAAGAGTTGAAGAAATAACAAATTTAGTTGTCTTTTGGACAAAATTACAATGGAATAGCCTTTGGTTTGTCATTTAGCTTCAGCATGATTTATTTTTCTTCTCTTTTAATTGAAGAACAAATCCAATTCATAACTGAATGCAATTCAATCTTCTCATTTTCTGATGTGGGTAGAAAATATCTGTTTTATCTGTGTATAGGAGCTGCAGTAGTTCAAGCTTTATTTTTCCTTTTAAATAACTGAAATAAACTGAAAGAGTCAGACATTCATTACATGGCATTATTATGCCCAGACACTTTTTTAGACTTCATGAATTTTACAGAACATTTATTCTTTGGATGCTTTTCTATTCTAATCACTAGCTATTCCTAGATTGAACATATGACACATATGCTGCTAAAACAGTAAAGATTCTCTAAAAGTTGCCTAATTATTTAGAGATGAAGTCTGAACTATTTCCAGCTGATAGTGGGTTTGGTTGTTTTTCCTTGGCTGCTTTTTTTCCCCTTATGTGTTCCACTGCTAAAAAACCAGTAAGCTTAGCTAAGAATAAATTGATGACACTAGCACTGTAACTCTAAAATTAAGGTTTCCAGTGTTACTTCTTAAGCTCCCATTGTATTTGGTACATTGTAATAGTGTTAATTGATTCTTTTGTTTTTTACCCATCTCTAGAACTCCTGACTCATCCTTTGCATGGAAGGAATACTGCTCACTTCAGAATTAGTTATTCAGAGACTTTTCTCATTACCAATTGCTCATTCTATGGCTCTCTGCCATCTTTCCTGCACAGCATTCAAACTCTAGTATGAAGAATTACTAACTTTCACATGCTCTCCTGGCACATGTTACACTGTGAGAATACTTCACAGATATTAATTATTTTCTTCTCTTCACCATAATCTCAGGAGGAATATGTTACTGTCTGTACCAGGCACAATCATACCTCAATATTTGCAGATTACGGGTCTCCTGAGGGTCCCTCACCGAATGCGCGAATAGCGAAAAACCCGCGAATACGCGAATGTTGAAAACCGCGAATACCTGAGGTATGACAGTTTGGTTAGAGGTACACAGAGAATAAAATTTAAAAAATAAAAAGCAAATAATCCCCCCGACTTCAAAATCATTCTGCAGTACACAAATGAAGGTGTACTGCTTGTGAAAAGGCTTAGCATTATCTCTACGTCTTTATTAAGTTAACCAGCGAATGTTGTCAATGATGGACGTATGAACTGCTACAAGTCAAGTATCACAGCTTCATCAAGGAATGGATAGCTATTGATCACTTCCTAAAAGGGGCCATAGTGGAACAGTGTGCTCCAGTCTACTGTGATGTTTTTATATTCTTATACGTAGATGAGTTTCATTGTATGGGTTTTTCCAAACCTAAAATTAATAGCCCGTACCCTTTTTTGATCAAGAGCAAATGTGACTTTTTAGGTTCCAGTGGAGAATTTGGGCTACACAAACTATATCACAATATTTTGATAAATTGAGGATACAAGTATCACTCACCTGAATATCAGGATCTTCATTTGACCTTAGCTCCTGACTCATCTGTGTAGTTGTTGGTTGACTTCCCACTGAAAATATGTGGTTGTGTTCAGTATTAACATGCCCACATTCTTACTTAGATCAGTGTTACAGTATCTCTACTTTAGTTCAAGATGGGGGGAGAAAAAGGAAATGTATTGATAGAAACAGGCCTTATGTAGAATTATTGAATAAAGGTTTTTATTAGATCTCTAAACATTGGATCTTTAGAAGTTCCAGTTCAAGCTTTTGATGAGTGATTATTTTGTTGGTTTTGGTCACCTGAATTTATTACACATCTATCTTGGTTTGATTGTTCCTTTAATTTGCCATAAACCAAGAGTGATTATGCTGAAGTTACTGCAAGATTATGGAATTAAGAGCTGTAAAAAAGCAGAGGGAATGGCAAAGGGCTGTAATCTGATGCTTGAGAGGTGAGTTTAGCTGTGGGACCGAAACACTTTGATCCTTCAGACAGTTGGTAAATTCTTCTGTCCTTTGGTTTGTCATTGGTCAAATGGGAACGGTAGTTTGGTTTTTTTCTTGTTTTAAATCAGTAAATTTAATTTTTGTCCCTTGAGAGCTGTTCAGATACTAGTGATTAAAGTCAAAGGAGTATCAGCATTAAGACTTGAGTTTGCTTCTGCTGTGTTTAATAGTTTTTAGTCCTTTCTAACTGAGAAAGGAAGAAACCTGCCTGGCACTTTGCCATAAAAGTAGAGATTTACCCTCTTTAGATAGTTGAGCTGCTAAATAACGCTGTGATCTCTTTTATTTTTTACTTTTTCCATTGCAATAATATTTGCATTGGAGCATTTAAGAATATCTGTTTAGTGAAGTATTAGCATCTTCCAATTCACCTAACCCCCCTAATGGAATCTCTTACAAGTTTTCTGATGCCTCGTTTTCTGCTGCATTTCTTCCCACTATCAAAGTTAATATCCTGGGAACTACTTGACTTGGCTGAAGAAATTGCTGGGGACTATAGTACTGTCACATTTGTGGATTTATGTTGCTGTTGAGCCTGTAGCTCTAGGGCCTTTTACAAATTTCAGGAGGGTGCTGAACATAAGCAAGTGCTATACTTAATCTTGTCGATTAAAGATCACCACGGAGTCATCCCAGTACAATCACTGCCTGTGCCTTGTGCCTTTCTCAGTATAACTCACAGTATAACTTACTGCTTTGTTTAAGAAGGGGGGGAAAAAAATCAAGGCACTTAGAACTCTTCTGTAAAACTAGACATTTCAACCGAGATCAACATTTTGTTGTTCAAAACAGGATAACAGCTGTGACTGTGTAAGCTACTGTTAGTGGTTTTTTGAGGCTAATTTGTCAGCTCGCTGGCACGCTGAGCTCATTTGCTGAAAGACGTTGATGTCATCTCCCATCTCGTTCTTTGTCAGAGCTCAGCGTCTCTTCTGCTTTAACCAGTGCATCTCAAATAGAACGTTACAGGCCAGGGCTGTTTGCCAGGGGCATTAGTTTTCTGTTTATGTAACTTCAATTTAGATCTTTCATGACTAAACAGAAAATCCAGTCGTCATGTGAGAGTTGATCACCCCTTTCTTTTTTGTGTCCCGTAACCATGATATGTGACTCCTTTTTGTGTGCTTTGAATATGAAAAACTTGAAGAGCAGAAATGTTTATTTTCAAGTATTGCTGCTTCATTTATTCAAACAGTGTTCAGTGTAGTTTATTATTGCTTGTTCTGAATCGAGCACGGAATAGGGACTTACTTAATGACTACAGCTATTGATTGAAATAAGGTTTCTTGGAAGAATGAGTAAATGCCTAAAATCAGTGATTATCAATTAAATGTCAATACTGCACATTGTTTCAACACAAAATAACTTATAATTTCTGTTGAACATCTGTTCAAACTGCAAACCCACATGTTTTCAGGTTCTGCCTTATTGCTAAGAAGTAATTGAACATTGTCAGGGAATTTGGTGGAACCCCTGCAGTTTTAATCTTCTGGTAAATTGCTCGGTGGCTTTTTAGTAGTCTCAGTGTCTCAGCAGCTTTACAACATGTAGCAGGATATAAAGGAGAGAACCTGTTTTATAAAATACTAACCAAATAAAAGTGGGACATTACGGGTAGAAATACTTAATTTTCACACCAGAGCAACATGTACAAAGGATCTTGGAGAAGTGAGAAAGCTAATGGCAAAGTTATTTGGAGTAGTGAAATTCTGATTGCGTAGAGCTGTCCAAGGATTGTGCAGAGTTGGTTGGGTGGCAAAATAGGTGGATTAGGTGGAATTTAGTGGTCATGATCTCAGTGTCACCTGCATGAGCTCTGTGCTATTTCTTCTCATAGAAGAAGAGATTCATACTGGAAACATCTTAAACCTTATTGATTGAGGCTTAGTGGTTGTCAGAAATTTAGGTTACATTTTAAAGGAATTGAGAGCATTTGAGGAAAACATGGTTACTGGTAGTTCAGCTGTTGTGCTGAACAAAATCCCAATATTCTAGAACTGAATAAATTCTGTACGAGGAGGTAAAACTTAATTGGCAGGGTGCTGGGAGGGGAATGTGATAGAAATCTGGAATTACGAGCAATGTGGAGAAAGTGAATGGAAACGATTATTTGCCTTTTTCATAACAAAAAATAGAGGGACTCGAATTATCAGATGGCAGGCTTAAAATGAACACAGAGAAGTAGTTTTTTAACAGTACATAATTAAAACATTGAATTCATCAACTCGTTGCCACAAGGTACTGCTGAAGCCAAAAATTATAGTAGCTTAAAAAAGGATTAAGAGAAGATCATGGAGGTGAAGTTTAGCTATAAAACACAGTTGTCTAGTTGTAACCTCAGGGAAGACTTTAGGCCTGTTGGAGAGAAAACCAAGTTGGGGCTTTATGAAGAGAACATGATCTCTGTTCAGATCCCTGTTCTGAAGGGTTCGTGTGTAGATGAGCTGATAACAGGATGGAGATGATAGTACTACATACTGTGAACAGTGTATTGCCATGGGGGAAGAAGTCACTAGATCTTCAAAGATTTCATCTTAATGTGTAAGTGAGTAAGTGCTGTAAAATCAGGATGCAGAAACTTAAGAACTTTAATTGCTTATGCCTGTAAAGGTGAGTGGGCTGTATTTCTGTAGAAGTATTTTCAAAAGCCTATAGCCTCAGTAGTATTCATTTGATTTGTAATTTACTGATCATTCAGACATCAATATTTCACTGTGAATTTTAAAGACAACAAGGGGTTTCCCAGGTTCATTTTCTCAGATTAGTCAGTCTGAGGTTTTTCTGATTTCCCCGTCTAAAGGTGTTGATAGCTCTACGTGTCTTGAAAGAGAGGATTCACATGGCAAAGCAATTACAACTTCAGAAATCTGGAAAAAACTGGTTTTAAATAATCTACCACAGAATCATAGAATGGCCTGGATTGGAAGGGACCATAAAGATCCTGTGGTTCTAGCCCCCTACCATAGGCAGGGTCACCTCCCAGGAGACCAGGTTGCCCCAAGCCCCATCGAACCTGGCCTTGAACACTTCCAGGGATGGGCCATCCGCAGCTTCTCTTGGCAACCTGGGCCAGTCCTTTTCTGATGGAAATAACCCCACTAAAAGGTATGTGAATACCCAAGGTATTAAGGCTACTGATTTTAGTCTAAGATTTGCTAACTTTTGTATATTCACTTGTGTGTTTATTATACCCTACTCCTCCCCCCCGCCCCCCCCCAAGTGTGCTTTGCTGCATCTGTCTGAGCATAAATTTAGTTCCATCTCGTCCTTAAGTATGACAAAAATTAAGCCTTAAGGTGTGCTTAATAATAAGCTCTCCAGTAACATTTCAAAATATAACATTGTAGGTGATAATTTATGCTGGACAGGCAAGATATACTAAACCCATAATGTGTGTATCTGTTATTAAACATTTAATTTGAGATTTCCCTTTTATTTCAGTTTTGAATCCAGCACTTAACATCTTAGATTTCAATCACACTTTTATATATGCCTGAGGGTGAATTTTATACATCTTTACAGGGAGTAGAAACACAAAAAGGTATCACATTGCCATCTAGACTGTCTATCCTCATATTGTCATAGATTTATGATGATCACTTTGCATTTCCTTTGTCAGACATTTCAACACAGCAGGCTGGTGCATCAGAACTTCCTTTTGAAAGATTGATTGGTGCAACGTGTCTAATCACTCCTGAAGTAATTTCAGTAACTCACTTTAAAAGCACTGATGCCATGTTTTGGGATTGCAGAAGGACCACACATATTGCAAGTGATTCTTTAGTGGTTGCATAAAACACAAACCTGTTTTCTCTTAATCTTGATTATTTCCCGGGGTAGTAAGTAAAAATTTCTGACTTCCCTTTCGTCTTTCTCATCCATTAAAGACCTTTGTGAGGTAACAGTTTTGTGGCCTGACTGATTCCTGCATCGCCAGGTGATCATGTAAAAGCCTGCTCCCCTGTCAGTGTGCTAACAAGGTAATTCAGCTGCTTTTCCTTTCTATTGTGCTTAGACTTAAAATGGAATAGTGAAGGGATGTTTAATTTTCAGCTTCTCTTCCTCCTACCTGTGAGATGGTCGTTTGATTCCCCCCTCTCCCCCAAGTGACGTTGAATATTCGGATCAGCAGAAATACATTTTTCTATAATAGTAAATTACTTTCCAGGGTTGGATGATTGAATGGAATTTTTGTTGTATGACAACCTGCCTACACGGTGTACATGCATGCTGATCTGTGTACTTGGTGGAGGTGGTGGAGGAGGGCATTTGAGATGTAGTTATCTTTTTTCTCCTTAAAAAGGAAAATGACATTTGTACCCATGCATATGTTTTATGGACCTTCTCAGTGTCTGTTTTTTAATATAGAAGTAGAAGACTAGTGACAATCGCAGCCATCTCTTAAAAGCAAATTAATTTTGATTTTCCAAAAATGTTGTTGCATTCTTTTGTTTGCTTTATTGTTTTAGCAGTGTGACTATTTTGAAAGGATGTAAAGCTGAAAACATTTTAGCCAGATATATTTGCTGATCCTTGCAAAAGCCTGGCTTGGGCCAGGTAATTAACTTAATATTGGCATATGTGTTGCATCATTAGTTCCAAATAAGCATCACACAAATATGTGTTTGGGTTTTTTTCCCCCCAGAAGTAGCTAGTAAATAGCTTTGTTAAAATGTAAACAAAGTGTTTAATTGGGGGGAATTTGTCTTGTTATAACAATCCCATATTGAGTCTCTCGTTCATGTATGTCACTGTTTTGTTGATAGCAGGGACAGAATTGGTTACTTCTGAAGAAAGTATAAGAATTGTGCAAGACAACGACTGTGCAACAGCCTGCTCAGATGGGGGGAAGAAAACCCACCTGACCATCAGTTAGTGCTTTCTGAAATACAAGTATATTTCATAAGTTATAGATATATGTGGCAGGAACTTGGGAGTTTTTTAATTCAACTTTAACCTGAGGTATTCAACTTTAACCTCAGGTATTACTACCTGAGGCCATAATACAACACAACGTTGTATTGTATTATGGCCATGACCACATGTTTTAGAGAAAGGGGTAAGAAACCTGGCAGTATATAAATGGAATAATCAGCTTTCCTGGAAGGTCTCATTGTAATCCTTAATACAGAGATAAAAGTTTAAACTTCAGAGATCATGAGGATTGTATTTTTTTCAAAACAAGTTTGAATACAAGCTCTCAAAGATTCAAGACTTGTTTGAGTACTAAAGGGTAGGTTTTCATGTAAACATTCAGGTATAAAAAACCATTCAGTAAAATATTCAATGATCTTATATTTCTTGATATTTGAGTGCTACTTTTCTCTTGTCCTGGAGCTCTAGCTCCAGTCTTTACTGCTTTGATGAGGCAAAGGATCTGGATCTTTGCAAAACTTCTGCATCACTTTGTCCGTTCTCCCATTTATGCAAATTCTGACAAAATTAAGAGGGATGGAGGTGGTAGTTGGCTGGGCAGTGCAATTACATATGCCCTGTTCCCAACCCTTCAGCAGTGTGGAGAGGGATACTGAGAAACCTGGGAGTTAATCTTCTCTTTTTATGTAGCAGCTGTACTTAGTGGATGTTACACTTGTAACATTTCCTGCTTTGTGGAAATTTTAGTCTCCCATTTAGTCTTGTCTGAGGCTGCCCTTGTCTTTGTCCTGCTACCTTGTCCTCAGCATGACCAGCTGCAAATGACTTGCACAATATCAGGACGTTCTGTGGGAATCTTTTCTTTTAGTTGTTGGATGATCTGAGGGTTGGTCTACGTTGTGGAGGGAAATAAGCATTTCTGTTCCTTGGAACTCAACAGGAATGAAGAGGCTGCAGGAAGTCTTTGTTTATGTCAGGGCCATGATATTCAGGTGATGTGCAATGACACAGCACCTCGTGGGTTCTGATGGTATCATCAAAAGATTCTGCACGGACAGAGGGAATAGTTCTTTCTGCTGTTGCCTTACTGCTCATACATCTCATGTTGACTGAATGATTTGGTATTTTACCCACCAAACAATTGTTTCAGATTGATACTGACAAGTGAGACACTTGCCTTCAAGGTCTGTGCTGTTGATTGAGAATACCCACAGATCAATAGACTTTGGTGTGAATTCCAGCAGAAATGTTTCCTGTGTAAGAGCAGGACTGAGTGCAGTTGTTCCATTGGATGAAGAGAAAGATTTAGTGTGTTTTACTTCTGAATCCTTCTTTTACCCAGAATATCTCCATAGAGTTGGATGGAGTTTTAAGAACACTGGAGCAGTTCTAGTTCCAAAACCTTTTGGGTTGGTGAAGGCTGCTTTGGCTGCCTTCAAGTTCCAGGAGTGTATGTCTGAACTTGCTGGTTTTCATTACAACATCCCCTGGGCCAGAGGACGGTCTGGTGAAAGCCCATGTCCCTCTTCAGTGGTAAATCTCTCAGTTGTGGCAGAAACTTCTGTTGTAACTCTAAAGTACATTTTAATTCTGGTGCTAACCAGGCATGAATCTTCTCTTCCTTTTCACTTATGGCTGAATAGTTGTTGCAAGAGGGATTCATTTCATTAACTTCACATTTCTGCTTGTCAGCATATGCACCTGAGCGAGTGAGCATGACCCTCCTTTCTATAGCCAGCAGGAATAAGCAATTTTTACTTAGTGATTCCCTTGAAAATAAGGGTCTAAAATCAGTCAGATGAATTGAAAAACGTTTCTCTCCACTGGTCTGGGAGGGAGGCAGAGGCTGGCTCAGATGGTTGATCCGCTCAGAAACATCACCCACAGCATCAGTGTTTCATGCTCAGACTGATGGAGAGCAGGGCTGGGAAGTGCAGTCAGGTACTGGGATGTAACTGTCAGATTTCTGCCATAAATGTGTCCTGCTGAACCTGTCACACAGTGTTTGACACTGAGACAGGTCTTTAAAGTATTTTTTCCATTGTTTTGTGAGAATGGTGCAAAATAGTGTTGTTTTTGAATTCATAGCTTCTTTTCTAGACTGTGTAGCTGGACCTCAATCTCAGATATGTTTGGGTTTTTTTTCTTTTTAAATGTGCTGATTTAATTGTTTTTTTTTCCCTTTGAGTACATCCACTTCTGTTATATTTTAGTTAAAATTGACTGTATACTTCTATTACATTTCCATGTAATGTTTGTATCATTAAAACGTCTTAAATAAATGCAGCTAAAAATTTTATCTTTTGTTAAACTTTTGTTAATTTTTGTTAAATTTTGCTTTCAGCACCTAACCCACCCACCCCCCCCCCAAAATAAAATCAATCTATCTAAGGCTTTCTGACATTGATAATCTTTCATCTCTGAAGCAGATCCTGCAATCACTTCTGTAAATCATCTCCTGAGGAATCACGAATTTAAGAGCAGCCCACTGAAGAGACTCTCACCCCAACAGAGAAACCACACCTGAATTCCAGCAGTTCTGGGGTTTATTGGAACTTCTGATTTTCCAGTCAGAGTCTCGATTCTTTGAAATCTGGGGCGAATGTAACCTCAGTGAGAATATTAGTGACTGCAGCTTCAGTTTAACTGGGTTCTGAGCTATAGGCAGTAACTCACCTTTCCTCTTAAACCTATCCTCTGTTTCTGCCATTGGATGGTTTGTTCCCTGTTTCCCAGGCTTGTGATTTAGGTGTCATCTTCAGTTTCTCCAAGATTTACCTCAGAGCAATTATGGCGTATCTTGCTGCTAAGCAATTTGCAAGATAACAGTATTTTCTTCAGACTTTTAAGTCAAGGTTGAAATATGATTTATTTTAATTAACCCTGAAAGAAGTTGATTACTTTTAGATTATTTTCTTTCCTTTGGCATGTGAAATGTGTCTGCACAGTTTCTTCGTACTCTGTGATTGGGGCATGTAAGTAATCTGTGATAAAAATTAAAGGTCATGCCAAGAGAAATAAGAATAGTATACAAAATAAAATGCATAATCTAAATTAATTTTGTGAGTGGATAATATTTAAAATGATAAATTCTTCATTAGCGAAGCTGTTCCTTTTTTCTGAGTTAGATTTCAAGTTGATTTTCATCTGCATTAGGTGTGTTGACCTCTCAGTAGCAGTTGAAACACTGAATATATTCTCACTTGTTTTTAGGAAGTTCATTTCTTCTAAGAAAATAGGTGATGTTAAATATTTGGCCATTCCATATTGGATTAAATTAATAATATGAGGAAATCTTAGCTCTAAGCTTTGAAGAAAATTGTTTAAAAGCAGAAAATTCATATTGGGACGAGTCTATAATCAGCAGAGCTGCCTGCTGTTAATGCAAAGGCTCTGTGAGTCCTGCTCAGCCAAAGCTGAGAGCAATCACTAGACCCTGTGCTGTTGAAAAGGATGGATCTTTTCTTTTCTTTCCTTTTTTTTTTTTTTCATGTGGACTGAATTCCCTTTTACAAAATGGGCATGTTTCCCAGGAAAAACATGATACTTCACTAATCAGGATGGAGCCTTATCCTGCAATGGGACCTGCATTTTGGTCTTTTCACCACATCATTGCTGTTTTCTACATGGACAAAAATAGATATAGAGTAAACCAACCCAAAAAGTCAATTATAGGGTTTTATAGTGATGTACTGTGAAAAATTTGGTCATGTTTTTCATTATACAGAATGTTCTTTCCGAAGACATAAACAGAAAAAAGCACATATGTTTGATTTTAAAAATAACTGTGCTTAGCTGTTTAAAAATGCTGGAGAAGTTTTGGATAGTTCTAAATGATCAGCATCATAATTATATGATAAAACTTCTGTGTAAAGAACTATCTGGCTTATAATTATTTAACTGTTGGGATTTTGGCGTTCAAGAGGTATACTTTGAAAAATTTCTCATACATATCTGAAAAGTCTGACTTATTCATCTTTCTCTCCTCTCTAATCAGGAAGTAACTGTTAAATCTGTGATGTCAGTTTAAGGGGAATGATTTAATTTAAAAAGTATTAACATGTGAAAGAAATATGGGAGTGAATCAAAACAGTTTGGTCCACTGTCATTTAAACCAGTGATTATCCCAGGATAGTGTAGTGCAGGAGAGATGCTGAAGGTAATAACTACAATTACAGTATCAAAGCAATGAAAATTTATATATAATAATGGAATTAAAAATGAAAACCACATTTTTCAGTTGTGGGTGCCTGAAGTTCGATAGATAAATCCATATGAATATCCACAGAAATGTGATAAGACTTCCATAGGTGTGGAGCTCTGGTATGTGCTTCACCTTCCTTACATGGCAAAATTGCAAATGAGTCCAAGTCTGTTTAGGTTTCTAAATACAGGCAGTAATATTTGAAAAATCAGAAATGTTTAAGGATGCTAAGAGTTATGTGAATAACTGGTTTTAGAAGAACAAATGGTGTTGGGTTTTTTTATGTAACTTAACTTTGTTACATGTAATTTTTGCTAAGTTTAGAGCCCTAGAATCATGAAATGGTTTGAGTTGGAAAGGACCAGAAAGAACATCTAGTTCTGACCCCCTGCCATTGGCAGGGACACCTTCCACTATCCCAGGTTGCTCCAAGGTCCTTCCAGCCTTGCCTGGACCATTCAGAGCTTTTTTGGGCAACCTGCGCCAGGGCCTCACCACTCTCACAGTATGTTTTCCTTCCATCTCATCTAAATCTTACCTCCTTCAATTTCAGTCTATATCTTTGTAAAAAGTCCCTCCCTGTTTCCCTGTAGGCCCCCTTTAGGTACTGGAATGTCCTATAAGTCTCCCCAAAACCTTTTAGTTTGGGTCTGATCCGTTTCCTAATAAATGTAGTGGAAACTTTTGAAAATTTTTATTTATATAGTTATTACTAATATATTTTGTTAACTTGCTTGTTGTTTTGCTTGACATTGAAATTATGAAAGCGGTTGCTTCCTTTAGATTTATATGAAAACACCCTTCAATCTTATGCTCTGAATGAATATAATTCATAAAAATTGTTCTTCCTTAAGATTTTTACATACGCCAAAATCATCAAACGTATACTTTAATAATAGAGATACTAAGCTGGTTAATAATTCTTTAATGATTTCTGAGCGGTCTGTTTCCTATTTGCAAATACTTTGTGTTTCCAGTACAGTGACCACAGTCAGAGATACTCTGTTGCTTGGGCAGTGCCCTCCTACTCTTCTCCATTGTCAATATCATCTCTTTTATTTCTCCACAGAAAGCAGAACTTGCCATCACCTTTTCATTTAGGTGCCATATTTATGTGGTGCTTCCTTTGCATGATCTGGGTAATTCCATACGTGTTTTCTCCACCTACTACCTCTCTACAACTTGATTTCCCCAAGTGATACTGTATTTCACTTTCGTGAACTTTAGTATTTCATTAATTCTGAATATGTTCTAATTCATCTATGGATGTCTGAGGCTTCCTTGTGCTCTCACTCAGCTGTTGAACATGTCCTCAACTCAGGCATTTGAATCTGGCCTAACCTGTTCTATCACGTATCCCTGATAAAAAGTTCTTCCACCGAAAATGCTACAGAGTGTTTGGCTTTTTTTCCAGATTGAATTTATAATGTCAAAATATAATTAATTTACCTCATCTCTTAGTATTCTGTTTGATTAATGAATCAATCAATCCCTTAATTAAGAAGTTGTATTAAATCAAATTTGAGTGTGTCAAGTGTTGATTTCCTGTCACTTTGTCCATTTCCACTCTTTAACCACCTTCCTCCAGGAAATACACTTTCATTGGGATATTGAGTCACCTCTGGATATATTATGCTAAGCTAGACAAGTTGGATTCTCTTTCTCTTTTGCTATATTTTCTAGTCAATAACTTGTTTCTCGTATTTGAAAAATGGATCCTGTGATTAGACAGATGATTTTAATATGTGTGAGTGAGGCGTAGAGAGGTGAAATAACTTTCCACTCTTACATCTGGTTATCGCATTAAAAGTTTTTTACTTAATATTGTAGTGAGTACTCCTAAGAAATTAAATATCTGCTCTAAATATTAAGTTCTGTTCAGAGTTGTCTTCTAGAGCATTGCCTATTTCCCAGGTGCAGTGTGTATTTTTCTCTGAATTTATGTAGCTTTACTCTGAGATCTCGATCAAACTCTGCTTATTTGACTGGACTCCTCTTTGCTGGGTAATCCGCATGATGCTAAATTACTTCCTTTTACTGGATGATGCTGGAACAACATCTCATTGTGGACTGGGAAGAAGGTGAGGGAATTGAAGAGGTGGATTAAATGTGAAGGGAAAAGACGGTCAAAACGGGGAGGTGGACAAGGGAGATCTATGAAAAACCAAATGACCTGATTTCTCAGCAAAAATCAGACCAGATTTTGATTAGGTCTCAGTTGCAGCGTTCCTGGAAACTCTGTGAACAGAGATATTGAAAAAAAATTATTTTTCTAACTAGATTAAGTTATGTTAGAAGTAGAACTGCATGAGAAGTCCTTGGGGTCAAGGTGGTGCAGGAATTCCAAAGACAAAGTAAATTATTCAGATGTATGCCCATATGTCTTGCTTCTAGGCTTAATGGAATCAAATTGTGGTTACAATAAAGGGAACTTTGTTTACATTTTCTGGATCCATTTTATGTAGTTAAATCTAAGTAATGTTTCTTCTTTTGGGATCATCACATTCTTTAAACCAGGGCCCAGCAATGGAATGCAGCAGACCAAGGGACTGTGACTAAAGTGTCTGTGAAATTCACTGTTAAGTCTGTAGTCAACTCCTTTAAATTTCCATAAAAATCGCAGCTGCATTCACTATTATTATAAAATAATCTGACCACCTGTTTTAATATCAAACTTTCTTTCAGGAAGAAAACTAATTTTCAGATTTCTCCTTGCTGGAGAAATTCAAGAAATCTGTGGTGTGGGTTTGCTTTGGTGGTGTTTGTTTTTGTTTTGGGCTTTTGGTTGGTTGGTTGGATAAAACACTTCAAGTGTAGAATAGGCAACTCTAAGCACGACTTTCTTCTCTCTGCTCCTGCAATTATGCTCTCTTCTGATGCTTCCTGAGCAACATAATCTCCAGGAACTCTCTCATCCAATATTTTCTGAGGATTGGCTTTTTTCACACTGTTTGATGCTCTGTGATGCTCAAAATACATAACTGCCTTGTAGTTTGTTTTCTGATTTGGATAATTCTCGGCTTTGTAGATAGATGCTGTGTTTTAACACCAGGGGCCTTGTTTTACTCTAGCACCTTGGATTTGTGAGTGTGGACCAGAACACAGAACACTTGGATATGTGAACAGCAAAACTGCATCGTGTCACTGTCTGAAAGTGAAGTGAGGTAAAAGAGGTCGAGTACAGACTGTCCATGTCTCTGCATTTTGCTTTCTGAACTGACAGAAAAAAGAAACCTTTAATTGTTCCCAGAGCCTGTTTTAGGACAAAGTGAATCTCATGATGCTTATTTACTTCTGTCGGGAGCATAGGGCAATTAATGCAAATTCAGATACCTAATGTTTATTTACCGAAGTTTGGGCAGGTGAACCAAAAGTTTTAAATAAACCAATAGAGAGTAATGCCTGCCCTCCCTCAGGACTGGGAGTTCTCTTATTGAATTTCTCTTCTGTATCTAGCTGCTGATTTTTTGTTTAAACCTAAACTGTATAAGGACTCAATTTTTGGGGGGGTCTTTTACCCCTTTAGTAAGATGTTAATGAGCTTGTGGTTCATGAGTCATTAAGGAGAGGCTGGCAGATAGACCATAAGGGTAAAAGAAATACTTTTGTCATCTGTTTTTCTAGAAAACTAGACTGAAGATGATAAAGGTGTAGATTAGTGCTACTCTTGAGTCTGAGCATGGGAGCAGATCTGGAGAGCACTGAAGTTTTGTAAACAACAGTGAAATAAGTAATCGGAAGTAGTTGGAAATCCTCAGAAGAGTTTGGGGAAGAAGATAGTCTTCTTCATCTGATCCAGAGATGAGGAGCATGTTCCCTGAAACATACAGCTTTCTGTGGGAAATGGGGCTGTAAACAACTGTTTTTCTGAAGTTTTGGAGTATCCTTGAAATTACGAATTTTTCACTGATGCTCACTTGAAAATTTTGTTGAGAGCACTTTTACCATGAAGTTGTTGTTCCCCTCCTTTCAGAGCAGTTTGGGTAACTAACGCCATTGGAATAAAGTTTTATCCACAGATACTGCAGTGAAAATACCATCCTTCAGTTAATCTTATGTAGGCTCGTCCCCTATTTGAGTTTTTATTCTGACATGCTGCTTGGTGCATCACAATGTTTGTTAACGTGACCTTGCCTTGCAGATTTGGGCTGCCTCTTGTAGCATTCTGAGGTTCAGCAGACACCAAGCCTTTCATGGCAGGGACTCTTGCTGCTCTGGTCATCTGTCAGTCTGTGACAATTAATTCAGAAGGAATTTGAACAGAATTAAACTGGTTTATGGGTAGACATTTACTTCTTCCTTATGATTGAAAGTTTCAGAGCTGCCCATTGGTGCCTTAGACTGTTTGCTGGTTATACTTGGTGAGGAACTGGCCCATAAATTGTGCTAAGGGCATGATAATGATGGTGTTACTACTTTTGGTAGCAGCATCTAATACTCAAAATATCTTTTAGTACATGAGTTGAATAAAACTCGGATAACATTTCTGGTGAATAAATGGAATAAATTCTTATATATTGCCTGGAAATGATTTACTGAACAAGAGTTACATACAGGAATGGAAGGAAAGAAGTGCCTCAAAGATGTTTTGGAATGAAGACCTGTGATATTTTAGAAGTGAAAGACAGACCAGGAAAATGTGATACTTATCTTTCTATTATTTCTTCACAGTTTGTGTCACTTTATCTCTTGTACACTTAATTCCTCTGTGTGCCTGATGGATGTTTTCAGAAGTTCATTCCCTTGGGGAATGATCTGGTTCCCTTGAGTATGTATCCGAGCAATGGCTCTGACTCCCTTATTTCCCGGGAACTACCCAGTCCTTGTTTTCCATGCAGGTCTGAAGGAATCTGCACAGAGTCTATTGTGTAGGAAAATAGAAGCAAAAAGCTTGCTGGACATGTTCTTTTTTGGAATGTTTCTGCTGTTTTCCAATGATTGTAAGTCTGTGTTTAACTATGAATGAAACAGTGAAAAGGTGTACAAGGTTGTTTACACTCAATTTGCATTCTTTCTGCAATATTGTGTGAAGTGCAGGTTAACTGAGAGCCAAGCCCCTGGATGCCAGTTTTTGACCGCTGATTATGGAAAAACACAAGCTTGAGAGAAGGAGGAAAACCTGTAAGAAAGAAATTCTTGGGTCTCAGCGGGGCGAAGCAAAGAACATCCAATTCCCTTTCCATCTTAGCTTTCATTCAGGTTTTTTTTTTTTTTTTTCATAATCCAAAAAAATCACAGGCAGAAATGGTTTCTTTGCTGATAGGATGTTACCAAAATGTTGACTGTACAAGATCTGTAGTGAAAACTAACAGAGTCTGTGCAGATGGTATCTGTACCTTTGGGCATTAGCAATATTGGTAATTTTGGAGTGAATAAACCTACTGACCCATGCAGTTGCTTTTGAATGCAGAATTTGGAGAGAAAAATGGTGATTTATGGAAAGAACTGTATAAGCTGCTGACATTTATATCTGGACGGTTGCATACATACTTTTTCATCTTTGTTTTGGGACCACCAGGCTAAGAAAAAGGAGTGAGTCTTTCCCTTTAAAGCAAGTGTATCTTTGTATTATGTCCCACTCTGGTACTGCCAGTTGATATGAATATTTTTCCAATTGGTTTTCTGCATTCATAGGTGAAACCTTCTGGGTTAACTGTTGCCTTAAGACTTTCGGAAAGTTTATGATGGTAGTTGCTGCTAATTTCAGGAAGGCAGTATTAAATATTTATATTTATCCTGAAGAGCTTTTGATCACACAGCTCCATCCCACTCCATCTCTGAAGCCAGCATTTTTCTCCCGTCTGTATCAACAGTCCCAACTTCTTAGAAGTTGGAGATCATAAATAAGTATTTAAAGATATCTGAAATCTATTTAGTTCCACAGATTCCTCTCTATTAGCCGCCTCCGTGCCACACACATACATGCAGAGGCAGAGCTTGGTGGCCCCATAAAAACTCAATATTGACCCTAAGGCCCTCTGAAAATCCGCTTTGAAATCTTGGTTTTATGTTCTTCAGGTTTTTAATGGGTAAAGTTCATATGCACAAGTATTTAAAAGGTGTGGATCAGCACCTTATTTGCTGTGTTATTTAAAGTGCTTCGTGTACTCAAATCTTTTCTGAGGTTGGTGTGTTGTGTTGTTTTTTTTCCATTGGGATAATTATAGTGGGATTTTTTTTTTTTTAATCGCAAAGTATTTCTTTGTCCTTATGCCTAAATTTTGAAAATTCCCAGAAGAGGAATTTTCACATTCTGGAGTTTAGGACACAGTTTTGCAAGACGCCTACTGTGTTTAGCTGCTTCCATCGTAATAAGAAGGGCTTTATGTCTCCTAAACCACTATTTCTACGTTTTTATGGAATTGGGCAGTGCCCAGTTCCATAAAAAGCCATTGTACCATAGCTGCAGTAGCAGCATTTCTGCAGATCAGTTACGTGATATAGTTTGTAGTCATATGTAAAAATTAAAAATTGCATACAGAAACTTCAGGAAAAATTTTTTTTCTTAGAAGTGAAGAAAACCTGTAATTGGTTGGGTTTATTTGTAATTTAATTGGAGAAATTTTTTTACAGTCGCTCAGACATCTTGCAGAATGAGAAGATAAGGACAAAATTGCCTACCTGGAACTGTGAATTAATCTGTATTTTCTGAATTGCTGTTGGAATATTTTGGAATGTATTTGTGTTTGGTGTAAATTGTTCCTTTATGAAGCTTGTATTTGTAGGTTTAAAGGTGTTCTTTTCCCCTGTTGTCTGATAGTTTCTCATGTTTATACACTTTTTATCCTGAATATTTCCATAATACCTTAAGAGAGAACAGGCGGACGACACCAGAACAAGAGGACATGGCCTTAAACTGCGCCAAGGGAGGTTTAGACTGGATGTTAGGAAGATGGTTTTCACAGAGAGAGTGATCTTTCAGTGGAATGGGCTGCCCAGGGAGGTGGTGGAGTCACCATCCCTGGAGGTGTTTAAGAGAAGACTCGATGAGGAGCTCAGTGCCATGGTCTAGATGTTGGGAGGCTTGGATGGATAGAGTGTGGTGCCTGTGGTTCCACGCTTGTGGGTCTGATCGCTGGGTGGGCTTTCGCTTGGGAGTTGGACTCAATGATCCTGTGGGTCCCTTCCAACTCAGAAGAACCTGTGGACCTGTGAACAAAGGATTTTGTGATGCTATATCAGTCAGGTAGGATTTGGTAGCTTAGTGGTCCCTTTCACACCTGTCACACCTCAAAACTCTTCAGTGTTTAAAGAACCCCTAAGCTCAGTAGCATAGATACCTACCAATATTGCTAATATTACAAGGACAGCTTAACTTCCAGCAATACTGAAGATCATTGAAACTCATAGAATTAAATCAAATTCTCTCCGAATAAAGATTTTTTGAGCTGTTTCAACCTTCTCTATAGAAATCAGAGGAGTTAATATGAAAAAAAAGGATTATAACACAAGTGGTTCTTCCACAGTTTTGTGTTGACTTGATGGTGCACAGGAGAACGTTGGGCTATGGACAGAGTGTATTGATATACTAATCCTAATAATATACCAAAAATGTGAAGACCAATCCCTTCCTTTGCAGGATTGTTGTACATTACATGTGTAATTTTGCAAGAATGAAATTCTTGTAAAATCTATTTTATGGAAGTTGATTTCCTTTAGAAATGGTTTTGATCTGGTTTTATAAATGGTTTTAAGTATAAATGCAACATGTGCAGGAATGAAATGCACTCATGAAGGTTTCAGTAGATTTTCAGTATGAAGCACTGCTTGAATACTCTTCTAAATCCTTCTGTGAATTTATCTGTAGTAATACAGATAAATTGGAGAAATTGCAGACTTGGGCAAAGTGTGTTTGTAGCAGGAACAAAATATATATATTACTAAAGGTAGTTTACTGGGTCAACTTCATTATATTTTCCATTGAATTCTATGGCTTTTTTTTTTTAAAGAAAAAAGGTTATAATTGATTATAATTTCAGGATCTTTTAAATGGTGTTTGCTGGAAGAATTTTGAAGAAATAACAGAAAGAAACTAATTTTTCATTACTTTGTGTGGCCTTTTTATTAAAAAAGGCTGACATAAAAATTACTTGTTAAAAAAAGAAAATGCAAATACGGAGCTCGTATAACACATTATCACACATAGGTTAATTTTTATTTTCCACTTCTGGAGATGATATCACAGATAATTGCTGTAGCAATTTGCCAGGAGAAAGTTATATATATTTGCTGAAATACCCTATGAAGTTGGGTTTGTTGTTGTTGGGTTTTTTTGAGTTTTGGGGGTTTTGATTTTTTTTTTCATTTGTGTTTTGATTTTTGATGGCGTTTTTGGGGGGGAAGGGGTGTTTGTTTGGTGTGATGTTGTTTGAGGTGATTTTACTCACAATCCTCTGATCATTGCTGTTTTTCAGCTTAGATAGATGGAATGAATTTTTTCATCGTACGCTTTTTTCTCGAGGTATGAAAGTATTTTGCTGTGCACAACACCTTGTAGCCATTGCAGCATTCCTGAAGAATCCAGCTGGACTTACAGAACTGGAGGGCATGTGATAAACTTGCCTATTGCAGTGAATTCACCACGTGCTTTTCAACTCACCTCACTACCCATCCAGCCCGTATTTCATCAAGTTCATCTTCCCCTCATAGATCCAAAGGTCAGAAATGTGTTGCCCCCCTTGGTCAGCTGGAGTTTGTGTGTCCTGCTGCCTCTGGCTTTGCCTGTGAGATCTGCTCCGTCATTTCAGGATAATAATGTATTAATTTAATAAATTATTAAGGAGTCTAGAAAATGTGAATCAAAGCTCCTTAGGTCCTAATTGCTATTTTTCTAATTATCTGTTTTATCCCTTTTTGTTCCATTCTTCCTTTTTCTTGAAACTCCTTTCGTTACTAGGTGAATGAAGCTTTTACTTCTGTTTCCATAATAATGCAAAGCAAAAACTGTTCCAGCAACATTTACATACACAAATACTCATGTCTGTTGGGGCAGGAGTATTTTTTTTTTGTCTAGTCTACCTTCTTACGTTTTCTTAGATGTATCTTTCTATACCTAGTAGGAGCCTGAATGAGCTGCATTCTGCGGTCATGTTTTTTCCTACAAAAATTTCTGTGCTTTAAAGGACTTAATAAGTAAAGGTATAATCCACTTTCAACTTGGTTGATACAAATGAAAGTATTTAATAACACCGACTTGTTAAATTTGTGAGGACTTAGGAAAGTAATCATTATTGCCTGATATATAGGATGTGCAGTGCAATGAGTGATTATTTTGGGGGAAAAAATGCCCACAATTTTTACAGCCTATCTAAATGGGATCACAGAAGAGTTGAAGTTGGAAAGAATCTTTGTTGGTCATCTGGCCCAACCACCCTTTTCACAGCAGGGTCAACTTGAACAAGTTGCTCAGAACTGTGTCCAGTTGGTTTTTTAGTATCTCCAAGGGTGGAGACTACATCCTTAGCAACCTATTCCAACAGCTGACCACCCTCAAAGTAAAAAGATCAATTTTTTCCCCCGATGTTGAAGTGAAATTTCCTGTATTGCAGTTCATGCCCCCTGTGTCACCACATGGCTCTAGGTGGACTTTGGCTTTCCTAACCCTGTTCTTTGAACAGAGTTTCTCTGTTCCTCCTTAGTTGTCTGTCCTCTTTACACCTCTCCTATGCTTTGACAGCCTGGTCTAATGGAAGGTGTCCCTGCCTATGGCAGGTTGGAGCAAGATGGTCTCAAGGTCCCTTCCTACCCAAACTCATCCATGATTGCTTCCTTTGTTTGCATGATGTTAGGAGCTCCTTGCTCATCCATGTCTGCCTCCTCTGCTTAATTATCTGCTCGTTGTGATGGACCATTCTTGGGCTTGAAGAGAAATCAGCCAGCTCTCCTGTATCCCTCATGTCTTGTGTCACAGACATCTCCTGCATCTCTCATGTCTGTGCCCTTCGGATGCCTCCGCAGCCTTATGTCCTTGGAAAATGTTTGGGAGTATTGTCCTCACTCTGTTTTTTGTCCTCAATATACTTTCAGTGTTTCACTTGTAATTGGCAATGTTTAAGCTTTCCTTGATTTTTTTTTTTTTCAGTCATGAATAAGTTTCATCTTGTTAAATTCATATTGTAAAACTAACGCTGTTTCCCAAGCCTTGGGGATATCCTGCCTGTGTAATTACAGGTTTATGCTGCAACTATGCAGACATGATTATTACCAATAGTAGGAATAATTGCACTGCTTGGCTGGTTTGTGGTCAGGGGCTGTCTAGTACCTCAACATGGGGCAGTTAAAATAAAAACTAAAGGCAGAAAACTGCTGAAATGCTTGTAAGCAATGCTCCTGACTGGCAGTTTTGTTTTCGATGGCTGTGCAGGTATGATGAGATTTAATTGACCCTAAATCCTGCAAGGGTAAGACTCCTGGACTTTGTCCTAATTACTGGAAAAAAGATGATGTGAAGGGAGCATTATACATTTATATTGTTAATTTGAAAGCAGGTTTTTCCCACCCCTGCTAGAAATCCTACTTCATATAAACAGAGGTAAACGCAGGGCAATATATGTTATGTTTGAAGTTGGTTCTGATTAAGGAACTACTAGGCAATAGAATTGATGATTAGATGAATATTAACATTTTCTATTGACTTGTTTAAAACTTTTTTCTTATGTTTAAGAACTGAGCCAATTTTTTCACCCATCCCTCCGATGGTTCTTGACTTTCTGGGCTTAGAACAGGAGGTTGTTCCTATGTTGCCTTCTCTTCCTCCTCAGCTGTGACTCTGTGATGATCTATCACAAACACATGCCTGGAAAGCATTACATTTTGAGGTTTCCTTTGTACTCAGACACTTAGATAATATAGGGAATTAATAGTAGCTGGAAGTAGGATTAATGCTGGTCAGGAAAGGTGTTGACTCTTGGTGTGTAATACAGAATGTATCGTTCTTCATTGATCAATTTTCCTTCTACGTATTACTTTAGTGACATCTAAACCTAGGTAACCACTGTGACGGGGCAAATGATGTTTTGGAAGATAATATTTATCTGTCAGGTAATATTTATTTAAATCACAGACCTAAATCCCAGTTAATACTGTGCATACTGGCTAAGCAGGTGATGGTGACAGCTGGCTGTGGCCTGGAGAGCCCATTTCCAGTGTAGGTGCTTGTGATAAAAGCAAAGTTAAAATGCCCTCTGATTGAAGTAAGAATTATTAAATATTTGGGTTAGGAAAGATGAGGAGGTGTTCAGAGGGGGAGAAGGAAAAGAAATGAATCCGTACAAATTACAAGCCTAAAAGTTTGGGATGTTTATGAACCGTCACGTGGACTGCATAAATTGAGAGAAGCCTTTGGAGCAGAACCAGGCAGCGTGTATATGCTTATCATTCCTTTCTTTTTGGTTCCCCTGTTATTTGATTTTCAAGTTTCTTTACTGTATTTAGTTTTTCAGGGTAAATGGTGACCGCCTGTGGATCCTGTTGTTGTAGGTGCTGTGATCATGATAGGATGGACTCTAGTTTACCTGAGCAGTGCCCAGTTATGTCCTGCTTGTGTTGCTGTAGGGTATTCAAAGGATATGGGGTGTTCTTCTGCTTCACTGCACAGTTTAGTGTTGACATTAGCAATGCAGAAATCTACATCAGAAAAGTGTCTGATGGATAAATTATCCATTCAAACTTCCTTGTAGGTTCAGAGTGGTGGGGAGATACTTGATTCCAAAAGACTGCTGGGAAATGTGGCACCGTATGGAAAATAAGATCTGAAAATCACAATAAGGGAGGGAAATGGGGTTAAGAATAAAATGAACATAGGTAAGTTTGTCACTGTACAGCTTCTAGAATTTAGAGTCAGCTTAGTTCTGGAATAATTTCAGTCCCACGGAAAAGAGTCCTTCACTCTTTTTCAAGCATTTGCTTTTTCTAAGGAATCCTGTAGTTTTGTCCTACCAAGAGCAACGTAAGGACTTTTATTTATAAACTTATGTAAGATGTTTCATGTTTGTTCTGATTATTGTTACAGAATTTCCCTTTGCTGAGGGATATCCCTCTGTTTCTGAAGAGGATTTGAAGAGGGGAAACTGAGATGGAAAAAAGTAATTCCATAGATAATAAGGAAGGGAAGGCAGCAGCTAATAAACTAAAAGAGATGTTCTTGTCAAAATAAATGTAGTAGCAAGTAACCATCTTTTTAATCTTCATTTTTGTGGTGTTATACTAGTCAGTGTTTTAAAAGTAATGTGAAAATCTCAGTTACACATGAATATTTAACTGATATGTGAGCTCTAAAGCTTTGGTTTGTGATTTGTCTCCAAAAATGGTACTTTGAAAGAAAGTATTCTGAAGTGGCAGATCACAAGTATGCGTTGAAGCTTAAAATGTTTTTCTTTGCCCTTAGTGGTGTTTTCTCATCAGCTTTTTATATATCATTAGTTGTTTTTGCTAGAGTTAATTCAATTTAATGTTTGGAGAGAACAGTTCTCTCAGAAATAAAAGCCACTTTCTCATGGTTTGTTTTTTTTCTTGTTTTAAAAGTAATTTGAAGATTCTGTGACATGTCCATGCCACGTGAGAGGAGAGACTGCTGTTTTGCAGGTTCATGTAAGCACAAGTGGGAAGCTAAACGAGGTCAATCACATCGACAGGAGCTCCTGCTGTACTTGGCATAACGAATTTAAGAAATAATTTAAGTTAGGTTAAATGTAATTCAGGTTTTGTTTTTCAGTTTCTCACATTGAAACCCCATATTGATAAAATGGAGCGCTAACTTATCCTTTATGAACAGTTTTTTCTAATGTCTGGAAGAATTCTTATATGTAATGTGAAGAAGTCTATTTAAACTATTTTTCCAAAACCGGAGGGCAAATACTGTGAGCTGCTGGCATTGGAATTAATTCCTTCTTTGCTTGTGTGGAAGTTTTCAGAGCTGCAGTGTTGTGCTCTCCATCCAATGCTTGCTCAGCCCTCCTTTGACTCCCCTCCCTTCCAGGTGGGTGTCAACACCTGAGACATTTGCAGGGTAGTGCTGCCACTCATCCCTTGCCCCCCAGGCTCGTGCATAGGGTCGTGCACTGAAGGAAAAGTGTCACTTTGGTGCCTTTTCCAGTCAGTATCACACCACAGTCCTTTTTCTGGCAGTCGGATACAAGTGGCTTCAGTGAGGGCGGTGTCCTAACCCAGACTCCTGGGATGCCCTTACATGTGTTTTATAGACTTCACAGCATGGGTGGGATTGGAAGAGAACCCTGGAGAGCATCTTTCCAATCCCGCTGCTAAGACAAGTTCCCCTGGAGCAGGTTACACAGGATCACATCCAGTCAGGTTTTG
>WEKX01016672.1:126906-280359 GCA_013390025.1 Pitta sordida | reverse complement strand
GTGTTACAAAATGAAGCATGAAATTAGGAAATAATGCAGTAAAGGTTATCTGTGTAACCGTGACTTGGCTCCTTGAACTGGCACTAATTACTGCTTCTGTCTTGTGGGCTTGCTGCCCTGGAAAGCTGGAGCAGTTCCTTAGCGCTGATTAATCCCCTCTCACTGACTGACTTGCCCGGACATCAGGCCTTTGCTAAAGCCATTTCTGTGATCAGTCACTCTGTTGATAAGCCTGATCTGCGGCTTTCCTCTCTCAAANGGAAGCGAGATCTGGGCAAGTTTGTGAGGTCTGAGAGGAGCAACTGGAGTCAAAGGCAGATGGATCTCAGCATGGAACATGGTGCAGTGTGATGTGTGTGGTCACAGAGCTGGAACCGGGGGGTAAGCCTGATGGGAAGTGTTAGGATGGCAGTTGAGGAGAGGAAGAGGAACCTAAAATGACGGGTGAGCCATGGAAAGATAAGGAGGAAAGAAATAGTAAAATAGAGTTATGGATAAGGGTAAAAAGTGGGCTCTGAGAAATCAATATGGGGTCTGTAAGCAAGAGAGAGGTGCTAAACCTGGATGGCCCCTGCTGCTTCTGTGGATCGAAACAGAAAGGAATAAACTGATTCCTGAGGTGTCTCCATTAATGAATTTGGAAATAAGATCTAGTTCTTACTCTCAGTATTTANCTCAAAAGGGTTTGTGAATTATCTTCAAGTAGTCAGTTATTAGAAACTTGTTTTATGTAGTGCTGCCAAATCTGGCACCTTAAATGAACCAGTGAAATGCACTTGTTGTTATCTCATAGCATGCAAACAGTGAGGGTTTATTACAGACTGAACTTTTGCCAGAAACAGCTCCCAAGAATAATGATGGGAAGAGGATTTTTTTTGAGAAACAGTGCTGCCCTTCTTGTATCTGACTTGTTATCTCTCCCACTTTCTGACTTCAGAAAACTACCTTTAATTCTGTAATATTTAATATTCTGTATTTAATGCTTTAGTGCTTGAGCAGATCTGACACTTGGCTATTTTAATCTTTCAGTCCCAGTGTTGGTGGTACTGATTTTCCAAGTTCCTATTCCAGTTTTGGTGGTGCTTAGTTGGATTTCTCTACCCAGAGTCCATTGACGAGAAATGGCCATCAATTCTTTTGAAGCAGCAAAGTCCTTGCTTTGCAAAGCCAGACTGGTTCAGTAAAACTTGTCCCAAATTCTCTGCTGAGCCTAAAACTTTCTGGTGGGAAAAACAGAGAAGAAATAATAGTTGCTAAATCTTCACCATATCACTGGCTGGGATGGTCTGTATCAGGTGAAAAGCACAAATGAGGATGCAGAATGAAATGAAATGAAGATGCCTTCAGTCCTTCAATATGTCATAGTATCGTCCGGGGGCGTGTTTTCTTGTCACAAGTGATCAGTGGTCTTAATACTTGAATGAAAACTTCTATTTGTGATCATCACTTATCATCCAGTCTCTAGAAAATTTTATATTGTGCAGTTATTCTACAGGGGAATTGCTACAAGTTCATGGCAAAATTTAAGCTTGATTGAATTTGTTTTCTAGCCAGACCTAGTTTATTTGAAAAAAAGCTGAATAAAAGATCCTTTCTTGCAATACTTGCCTTTGAAGGCTGTGTAAAATCTGTTTTGCTTACTTCAGAGCCTTTATTTAGCAGAGCTTGATTACGTTTTTCCATTCTTTTTGTACTGGCTGTTAGAGACCATTATATTTTATACATATCAACATGTTGGTGTTTAAAGGCTTATTCAAAATTTCCATTCTTGGATCATTATCTGGAAAACCATTGCTACATTTCAGTTATTTACATTTTCCTATTCCTTAAAATTTGGCATTAAATAAACCCTTAACTGACCTGTAAATAGTCTCCATCAGGATATTTGGAAACCACCCTGAAAGCACTTTCAAGCTTTCTGCTCGTTCCGGCATTCTGAGATAATAAAGAGTGCTACTTTAATTTTTATAATACTGTTGATTGTTCCAAGGCTGAAATTTGTTTTAAGTGGATGATAGTACGCCACAAGTTGTTCCTTTTCCCCCTTAAGATTCTGAGCACTTGAGTGTGTTGGTCAGTAGCTGATGCAGAGATCGTTGATCAAGTTCTGTATGTGGTGGATTTTAAGACGGAGACAATATCCCAGAATGAGAGAATTTTTCTTTCCTAGAAGGCTTCCTCCTTAAGATGTGAAGTAAATCTTGATCATAAATTGTGTGTTAATATTTGGTTTTAAATGTGCAGCCCTCCATGATAGAAATGGAGAGCAGAGAGTAGTATATAGGAGATTATTTTTATTTAGTGTTTAATTAAGCAAACACTTCTTTTCAGCGATTGAAAATAATAGTTTTTGTCTTCAACAGGTTTCCCACAAAGTGTGGATGAGTATAAATACCAGGTTTGAGTGAAAATCATTACTTAATAGTCTTGGTCTTGTACTTTTTGTAACCAATTCAATGAAGCAGCATTGGCAAACTTGAGGAAATGACAAGTCAAAAACAAATTATGGAAAGGTCATTTCTCTAAAACATTAGAAATTAAATACTGGCCATTTTTAATACACTGATGGCTGAAAGCTAAACATTTGTACATTTTTTTCAGATGTTGAGATTTTCTGTGACACCTGCCCTTCAAGTGTTTTTATTGCGGGCATTCGCCTATTAAGCAAAATAGAGGATTTTTCATTGTAGCTTAATTCTTTTAACACCTACAAGCATAGAGACAATGCTGACAGAAATGAGATCTTTATACACTTTACATACTTTCTGAGGGTCTTAGCCTATCCAGTTATAGTAGTGCAGCTCTATTTCTGTGTATTTTAATGTGTACTGCAGGTAATACATGGCATTTCTGTGTATTAGAAAATCAACTCTAAACTAGAAATATTTTGAAGTGCTTAAAATAAAAACAAGATTAGCTGTTTGCATATAGTTAGTGTAATGTTGTCATAAGAAATGTATATAGCAAGAAAATACAGTAAATATAATCCTGACTTTTAAATTATGAGTCTAAACAAAGAAAAAGTAGCCGCCATCTACAGATATATAGTTGAAGTATTAGTAAACTCTACTTGTAGTGTACAAATACATAACATCCTATATATAATATGGATGTATTTTGTTTCAAAGCACCATGGAAATCTATAAAAAAATTCTGGCATTAAAAATAACAGAGGAACATTACTATTTATTGTAACAGGCATGTATACTTTATGTTGAATTTAGAGCTTGCTCCAGAGTTCTTTTTAATGACAGCATGTATTAGAAAATTTTATCTGTAATATCTTCTGGCTACCCTTCAGTTTTATTGTTCGCTGCTGTCACATAGAAGTTTGTGTTTAATGTGATAAGTAGATTTTAACAACATTGGAGAAACAGATTGCTGTACATTATTGGTCATTAAGTGCTTGGCATCCCATGAAGATGAAGAAAGATCAAATGTGATTTGAACAGTCAGTAAAATCGTGGTTCTCCAGCCTATTACATAATTAAAGAAATGTAGGTAGATTTGTGAAAGAAAAATATTCCAAGATTAGCGGTGAAAAAGGATGTCATTTGAAGTGCTAGAAAGCAGCAAAAAGGTGGGGAATATGGATATTTATAAGCTTAGCTCTTGGAGAATTTAAATTTCTTTCCCTGTCCTGACTGTAATACCTACAGGCCACTGTTGAAAGTAATTAGAAAGGTAACAATTAGTGACTGGAAAAAGTTTTTGTTGAGTAGAGTGGTGAGGCCCTGGCACAGGTTGCCCAGAGAAGCTGTGGATGGCCCATCCCTGGAAGTGTTCAAGACCAGGTTGGATGGGGCTTGGAACAACCCAGGACAGTGGAAGCTGTCCCTGCCCATGCCAGGGGGATTGGAATGAGATGATGTTTAAGATCCCTTCCACCCCAAACTGTTCTGTGATTCCAGGATTTAAAGGGCCTTTCTTCAAAGGTCGCTTCCAATCCAAACCATTCTGATTTTATGATGTTTGATCCTTGGGTCTTACTATAATACAAAAAAAATATACTTGGAGATGTTGTTTTAGGTCTCTCAAGTAACAAATTTTCAAACATGTTTATTCTACATGTGGTACCTCTACCTATGTAGTGTTATTCGAATGTACTTTGAGGTGGATTGCCTGACATATTAGTTACAATTCATATGATAAGTACAGATTTGAAAATCATTTGTAGTTAAATTTCATGATAACACTTCAATGCTTTCAGTAAAAATTTCATTAAAAGTGAGAAATAGTTTATGTCACCTTCATGTTAATGTCACTTTTTTCATGGGTGCCTTTTTCTCCTCATATTTCAGGCTCTTGGATGTTATCAATTAGGATTTTTTTAATAAAACACGTTTATAAACTTCATTTTGCTTGAGTTCTTAGACTGTTTTTCTTAATATTTTTATTTTTTTGCCACGCAGCCTGTGTGTGGTCAGAAAGTTTTGAGATTGTTGTAGGAAATACTTTACATGCTTCTGAATTCCCCTGTACTTGGGTGATCGTTGAGTGGCCAGATACTGTCACTGAATCGTGCTGCTCATTTATACACAGCTTGAGTGATTGAAATCTCATCCTGTTAATTGCTCTCATTATGTTGACATTTTTCTGGTTTACAAAGGTTTCATTTTTAGGTTTATAAAGGTTTTGACAGTGTGTTCTTGTCTTGCTTAAATTTGCTGCAGTACAGCAAAATTTAAATTAACAAACGATGTGAAGTCGAAGGGATGGCACTATGTGTTTCATTCATCTTTCTGCAGCATCATTTCATCAGCCATACTTTTCATGTAATTAGGAGAGTCCATAAAGTTATTGCACTGTTCTTTAGGTGTTTAGATTCAGCAGTAGATCAGATTTGTATTTTAAATCCTTTTTTCCCCCGCCTGTATATCCATTGTCTAAAAAACAAGCTGAAAAGGCCTGGGCTCACCTGCAGGTTCAGGTGTGGATGTTCTGGGACACATTGGTTGGTTGGTATTTGACTTAGCCAAGTTTCAAAGGAGGAGAGATAGACTGGTCTTTACAACCACTTCAGAATTTATGGTAAGAAGTTCTTTCTGGGGTGTAATGAAGGATTTTCCAACCTGACCCATTCTGTGATGTTGTTCTCTGTGAGCACCAATATATTGGTGGTGCCAAGTACTGGGTGATTTTTACAGTTCTCCTCCTGTTCACTCTCAGCACAGTGGTGTCCATTGCGGGTGGGCTCTTCTCACTTATATTTGCTGTTGTGATTAGCTACGGAGACCTAATAACTGAAGCTGATTTTTGTGTTGTACCTTTACAGTCCATGGCCTTCTAATTAAAAAATAAGGTGTGCATAGTTTTGGAAATCGTATTGACCAAGCTAATCTAATAGGCAAGAAATGCAGTCAGCTATCAAAGAGGAGGTACCTGAGGAAGTCTGGCATTGGTAGGAAGTGTAACACTCCATGGGTAGGAAATTTCCCATTTTTCAGTCTTACTAAATTGACTGTACTTGGTCTTGCTAAATACAATTTTAAAAAGTGTATTTTCTTGCATAGTTGGTTGAACTTAAGGGTGTTGTGTGGGAGTCATCACAGAAACTGTGGACTAGGGAAGGAAGTGGACTAGGGAAGGAAGTGATAAAAATTTTAATACTGGTGAAAAAATAGGACAGAAGGAAGATGTTGAGCGGGAGGATGTGAGTTGCAAGTTTTTGCAGGAGCATAGTTAAAATGAGAGAGTCAGTTAAAAAAAAAAATTTGAATGTGAAGGTGACTGAAAATCATTGGAAAATCTTTTGCTGAAAAGTTGAAATAGAGTGATGCTTTGAAGTGATAGAGGTGTACAGTGATTTCATCAGCACTTGTAAAACTTGGAGGAAGAGAATAAGCCGGAAAAGAAATTTAAAGAGTTTAGGTGGGAAATGAACTGCATATGGTTTGCTAGTGGGGATAAAGACAGATGGATTTTGGGATATGCAGATCATTGCAGTGGTCCATTGGAAATGAAGGTAGAGCATTTAAATGGCAGGTGGATTTGGAGCTGATGTTTATTTGCAGTGGCAGGACACCAGACTGTACAAGTAAGTAGGTTTCCAATAATGGCCTTCATGAACAATGCTTGAGGCAGAAAAATAGGGATTTCAATGTATGTGGACTTCCAGATTGCATGAATGAAAAATTAAGCTCAGTACTAGATAAAATTTAGTCAACCTGAGTTGAGATTTGGACACTGAAGTCCACTGAAGGCTCAGATGACAGTTAATTCCTATAAGCTTTTGAAGACTTTTATACAATTTGCATGGTTTATCAATGCCTGTGGAAATGTAAACTGAATGATGGTCACATTGTTCTATAGTTGTATTTTGTTTGGTGGTTTATAGCACACTTAGTTTCACTTCCATGACATAAACTCCAAAATGCCCATTCTGGAAAGTTGGCATCTGTTTCCCATCTGTTTCCTACCTCCAAACAGGTTTAGGAAGTGACACTTGAATTCTGCTCCCATGTTCTATATCAAAGTGAAATGCAGTAATGGACCATTTTGTTATTAGTGCCCATTTTTTCCGAGTGTTTTCATGGCATCTGCCTGGACTGCAGCCAGGAGGATGGGCCTTTGCATCCCAGCGATTTGCCCTTCACCCACAGAATGATTCCGGAGAGTCGTAATAGTTGTTCTGTTCCGTGATCCTGTTGGGCTGGACCAAGGTGCCGCCAGGGACAGAAGTCCTGGGTACCAAGTGAGAACCTGACCCTTCTTGGCATGAGTGTTTATGGAGAAATCATGGAATTCTGCGGTACTTTTTCATGGAGCTGGTTTTACCCAACTGTAGTTCGAAGTGTGTTTACTTACATTTGGTAGGAGGTGGTTTGGAACCAGCTTGTGCCCTTCCAGCTGAATGTCCTACACATCTCTGGTGGCATGGGTTGGGAATGGTATTATCTTACTGGTGTGGAGTCATCAGAGGACAGAGTTATTAGAGGAAATGATAGAATGCTTTTAATGTGCCAGTGTGGCACTGGAGTACAAGAGGCTACTGTGAAGAATAAAGATTTTTTATTTTGTTTTGTTTAATTCTTTATGGAATATTGGCTCTTGTAAAAGTTACTCTGTTGTTGTTAACTCAAATTTCTTCTGAGATGCTGCAATTCAAAAATCATTAGTTAGTATGTTTCACAGTAAAACGTACTGTAATTAGTACTTTTAGCCTGATTTATTAGAGCATATATTTTTTCATTTAGTTCTAAATTTTACCTTGTGCACGGTATCTCTTTTCTTCCTTTTCTCTTTAAATACATGTTTAATTCGGTGTCTGCAGATCTTACTTCAGTGCTGACTATGTGAAATCTTACTTGCTGCGTTTTGAATTGTGGCATCATAAATTAAAGTACTGAGAGGCTACCAATTTTATTTTCCTGCCTGGGCAATGTACTGCCGAGAAAGTTAAACAAATTTAACAACTACAGAGATTTAAAATGCATAGGTTTCTCTGCTGTTAACATAATTTTTGAATGTGAGTATTGAAGTTGAGACCTTCTCTTCAGTATATTGATGTTGGAAAATGAAGAGTCTGTGTGGTGACTGAATTTCCATTGACACTTTTTTTGCCATTTCTTGCAGTACTTACTTCAAACATTGAACGTTTTGCCCCTGTTATTTCAACTGTTCCTTGAAAATGGCTATTTCAAATCAATATTAAAGCTACATGTCTCATGCTGGCCTGTCACGTGATAATATCATTTATTTTCACTTTTAAAATCGCTGATCACGGTGGAAAATAACTTTAAATACACTTTTAGGTATTTTATTATATCTGTAGGTATTTTTACAACCTCTCTTAAGAGGTGCAAAAGAAGAAACCAATTTTTCAAGTACTGCTTTATTCTGTGCTATTCATTTAAATAACGTTTAGCTCGGAAATGCTACTTCTGAGTCTCAGTATTTTTTAATATAAAAAGCATTTAAATGAGGCTTCATGACAAGACAATTGTTTGTGTTCCATGATAAAAATCATACTTTAGAGATGGGTTAGGAATAGACTCCCTGTTGATCCAAATAAAAAAATGTATTAAGTACAATTTTATCTTTGTGGCTCGCAGAGAAGAAAAATGTTATTTAGTGATTGTTACAACATAGTAAAGTAACATTATGATCTGTCTTGTCTTTCTGTTATTTAACTGTAAATTTATATATTATTTAAATGTCATAATTTACTAAATTGTAGGGAATTGGTTGAGGCATAAAATTATTGGAAAAACCAAGGTCCTTTTTGGAGTAACTCTTTGGAATTCTAGTGTTTCAGAAATGTAGAGTTTTCAGTACTTTGACTCCGTTTAATTTATCTCAGCAAGTACCCATGAAATAATTTTTAATAAATCAAATTCAAACATGTGCTGGAACATTTGCCAAGATTATAGCGTAGTACCAGCTACTGCTACCTTAGTCATAATGCTAAAATTCGGAAAAGAAATTTTATATTATTTTTATTACAGCAGGAAAATATTTTTGTGGAAAAATAGTACTTAAGCAGCCTATTTTTCATTTTCTGCAAATATTGTCATGAGGAAGAGATGTAGACTCAGTGATCCTTCCATCATTCACCTGTTCTTACCCTTTCTGCTCAGGGAAATCGATGCCACCTTAATTTATTCTTACAGATTTCCGGCTGTTAAATGCTTTTGCATGGACACCGTGTGTCAAAAGCTGATGTTTCTGTTTCTAAAAGGAATACAGTTATTCTTAATACTATTTTATTTGAAATATATGAAGCTGAATATCTGAAAGCACTGTGTTTGGGAATTAGGCTGGTTGTGGATTCTGAGAGGCAGGATGCGAGTGTAACTGGAATAAAATCACTGCATAATGGATACCCTTTTCTTTTGGCATCTGAACAGCAGTTCCAAGTGTATTCTGTTGCTTAAAAGTTATACCAAAGATGCCATGGTTATCTGAGAATAGAAATAAATTTAGTAAATTAAATTTTAAAAAGATTCTGTGTGTGAAAAATCAGAAACAGGATCAACTGATTATATGATCCTCTTTAGGGGCATTTTCCCATCACAGCATAGTAATGAAAGTTTATTAATGTTACAACATTACTGAAGTGAGAAAATAGTGCAAATTTTTCAAATCAGAAATCAAAAGGACTGAAGTGACTTCAGTTGCAGCTGTTTAGGGGAGTGTCCTTCGGTGCAGGCGAGAGGCAGCACACGAGTGTGTGGGGAAGAGCTGAGGGAGCGGCTCTCAGTTCTTTTAAAGTTCATCTTAAAGTAAGATCACCTTGGAAATCAATTTATTCTGGTGCTTGAATCAGTTTGTTGTTTGCTTGTTCTTTTTTTTTTGTAGGCTAAAAGTGTAAACGGTATGAAATGGATTGATGAGGAGCAGGAGTAAAAACCACTATGTGGCTTTTGATATTTCTTGGGGTTCTTCAAACTTTGCCTGCTTTGCTGTGATATAGTTCATACACTATTTCCCTTCTTATTATAAAACTTTAAATGTGACTTTTGAAATAATCATTTTTGATACAAAGCAGAATGTCAGAACAGCGGAAGGAAATCGCGACTTCTCTGAAATCCGAAGGCGATGAAGCTGCTGCTTGGACAGTTGATTCCTCCTTTCGGGATTCGGAGGGGCTGGGTGTTATGAGTAGGCATTTTTAGGCTGGGCATGATGAGCTCAAATAACTTGCAGAGTTAAGTCTACACACAGAGGTATGGGAATAGTTCATTTTCCATTGTCAACTGCCAGGCAAGTCAAATTCCAAGAGGAGAATGTTGTTAGTTACACATAATTTTAAAGTAATCTGAAAAGAAGCAGCACATTTACATAATCTAGATGTGATTATAAGTGTATGGTTTTAAGTAGTGTCCTTTTCTGAACAGAATTAAGCCAAGGAACTGATCTGTTGTAAGTTCAGCTCAAGGCAGCCTGCTGGAAGTTAAATAACGTTAATGTTTTAGTTGGAGCTCGTGTAGAAGAGGTATTATTTGAAACAAAAATGAAGTCTACAACTATCTGGTTGTGAATGTCTCTCAATTACAGTGGCGTCCGTGGATCTTGGATCTGAATGAAGATTTGGCTAGGAACTCTCCACATCCTTAGTCTGTGTTTTCCTCTGAATAAGAAACAGCATGTGTGAATTGCATTTGCTATAATCCGCTCCATACAGGAGGCTAGAAATTTCTGTGAAAAATGATTATGCACGGTTTAAAATAATTCTGATTGAGGCGGATAGATGCCTTTTTCGTTCAGCTAGTTAGAAGTTAAAGGTATTTCGAGCAGTACTGCCGAGTGGCCAACATTCTGATATTTAGCTAAACACAAACCTATGAATAAGAAGTGACTCTCCCTGTTGCAGACAATCGCATTCCAACGGTGGTGTAACTTCCTGCATTTAACCGAACATGAAACATTATTCAGTGAAAAGGAAAAATACTCTTTTTCCTGACTGTGCTACCCAAGCAATTAGAATGAATTGCTACTACTGTAAAGTGGGGAGTTACTGAATGAGATAATCTGTATTTAAGCTTCCCATAATACAAGCCTACGGAATAAAAACATGTTCACTTCTGCATCAACTTAAAATATTTTTACAGTTGCAGCTACCAAGTTTATAAAGGGGTTTCTCCTACTTTCATGAAAAGGGAACATTTTTGTGTGTTACGGAAATAAATTTCAGTTTAACTGCTGAAAGCGCCGCGATGCTCACAGCGTTTTCAGAGGAGTTACTGCCTCGGAAGATTTACCCAGCTCCTCACGTTCCATTTTCACTCAAAACAAAGAAAGTTTTTCCCATTGCTACACGTATATGAGAGCTACCAGACTGAAGTGATGGCTGAGGGGGCATTTTCAGGGGAAAAGATGGAGTTTGGTGAAAAAATACCTATTTGTGAAACTTTTGAACTATTGGTAATTTTTCTAAAGTGCGACAATATAAGTAACTTTCTAGAAATACTGTTAGATTGGAATCAAAGGGTATAGTTAAGACAAAAAATTAATGCTGCATATTCAGTGCCTTATTTCCAGTTTCTTGTTGTATAAGGGGTGCTGTGACCTTCGTGTGGAAATTCAGTCAAGTATTACAATTAAAACTGGCATTTCCTTGGTTTCTCATTCAGAACTGAGAGAAGGCATTGTCTTCATCTTGTGTAGAATAAATGTTAGTCTATATAATCAATTTTACCTTAGTTTTGTTTTTAAAATATACATAATAAATAAACTTGTGATGGAGTTATACTGTATTCATAATTCCTAGTTAAAAAAAAATTAAATAAGTGGATTTGTCTTCATTCATATGGAATCACTTGAGGTAAAATCCAGTTTGTGAATGCCCAGTTCAGATTGTTAGCTGAAGAGATTCCTGAAAGAAAAGAAAGTCCTGTTTAGCTTCACATTCTAATTCATGCAGAAATGTTCCTTCTCAGATGTTACTGTTGAATTAAAAAGGCTCAGGCGGCAATTATCGGTACATCTTGGCTTCTAGATCAGTGAAGGCTGCCCTCTGTGAGAGACCACTATCTAAGAACTGGAAAATCCCTGGTGAATAAATCCTACAGAAACTCGTGTAAAAGAAATGCAGAGAGAAAATATTCATCCTAGTGAAAAAATACAATTTTCAAGGTGCTGTTTCCCTGCCTCCCAGCAAATTAAAGAGGTCAAACTCCTGGCAGCTTGTAAACCAGAAACAGTTATCCCATGGTCTCACGTAAAAATGCAGCAAACTATTGCTTATACCTTCCTCTGCATTTAAACCAAGAAGTAACTGCTGTTTGTATTTTTAAAAATAGAGTTCTGTTTACTTTGATGAAGCAATCCTGTGAGCTGCAAATATTTTTGACCCTCCCACACCTCTCCCGTACTTTTAATTTTTTTTTGTTTTGTCTTGAGTAGAAGTAATGAATCTCATGGATTGGTATCTGGGCTGTCAGTGGGATATAATGTAATTTACTTTACTGACTGATTCCCTTCCAGACGTCTACATGGGTTGAAAACTGGATTATGGTATTTAAGATACAAACTGTCTGCCCTTACTTGTCACAGAAAAATACTTGTCAGTTAAGCCACAAACTCATATAAATAAGACTTTGGTCTTAGAGCAACTTATTTCTGAGCTGATCTTTGAAAATACGAGTTCAAAAGCTCAGTTCTGCAGAAGTCCTGAGTTATGTAAGCTTTACATGCATTACAGGAGAAAGAATTTTATTTAGGGAATTTGAAAAGACAAATAGGGAAAAGGAAATGGGAGTTGTGCTACATACTTCATTACTGAAAGCACAACTATATAGCATAACTGAGAATAAATAAGAAATGAATAAATGTATGAGGGGTTAGTTAACAGTACAAATTTTAATATGGGAGGCATTGTTTCTAGCATTTAGTCAACATAGACTTTTACTTTACAACTCTAATTTAGTATTACTGTAGTAATTTTGAAATAAAATATTGTGCATGCTGTACCTAGGCATTTCCCTGAGTGTTTCATAAAACCAGACAGAAACAGCATGTTTAAATGGTTACATATCTTTGTCACTCTTCTACTTGATTAGAACTGATTCATGCTTTCACCCTATATTAGCATTTAATATGCTCTGTAATCTCTACAACTCAAAAGGAGGCAAACCTCCACCAACTTGCTGACCTTATCAACATTTTAACAAAGTTCTTGTTCCTGAGCAATTCTGGTATTGTATTTATTCTGTGTGTGCATGGCACGCCTTCCTCGAGGCTTCTCTGTGTGGCAGAAAGATGCCTATGATTAAAACCCAAGAAAATTAGCCAAATATTAGTTTTTCTTCATCCTGTGAAATATTTCTTGACGTTCCCACTGGATAGTCCAGCATGTTCTCCCTGAGTATGTGATTGAGCTTCACTCAGAAATTTGTTGTGTTTAAGTGGTCCAAACCATCAGAAACATGTAAATACGTTTGTCTAAATAACCCAATAATGGTGTCAGGAAGACTTGGATCAGCACTGTTGCCTGAATTAAGGTTCCTTGACCTGCTGTGTTTCCTCTTTGCTGTACTCCAACCATTTAAATTGGTATCTCCCACATGGAAAGATATCCTGAAAAGCAGCTGGTTGCTCCCAGTCAGTGGAAGGGTTTCAGCTTGGGCAGTGAAATGCTCTCAGTGCTGGGCACTCTTGGGCTCAGGGCTGGGGGGATGTCACAAGCCCTTTTTTCTGGCTGCTCAGAGACTCTGTCACCTTCTCTTGGTGCACCAAGACCAGATTAAAATAGGTGGGTTGGGTAAAACGGAGGGGATGTTAAAGTTGGGGAAGGCATCTGCTGTGTGAGGAATGGGACCTCGCTTAAGCAAAGACCTGCGTTAAGGTGCTGGATCTAAAGAAATTTTTGCAGCAATGTGTATGAGGTGCTGAGGGTCATGATATAAATGTTGTAGATGTGAGGATTTAGTTGGATTATAGGTTGGACTAGATGATCTTCAAGGTCTTTTTCCAACCTTATTGATACTATGTTATTTCCTTCCATGATGTGAGGGAATAACTCAGGATTTTGGTTTAACTCTGGATTCTTGCGATTTCTTTGCCGTAAGCAATTATTTGTGAAACCTGGAGAGTGCCTGAAAGGGAAGAGACATGGATTGGTGGGACAGAGGCCACACTCTGCTGGACGAGAAGGGTGAAACTGAGATGGGAAGACAGTGTTATATCCAGGTGTTATACCTAGGCTGGGACAGATATTCTGCCGCTTGAAAGAGGAAAAAATACCCATCATCTTAACACAAGCAGCCCGTCTTCAGCCTGACATTTCCAAGTCTATGAATGCACACCTTTGCCACTCTAAATGTTGTTTAATGCAGTTTTTGTGTGTAGTTTTGTTTGTGTTGTGGCAGTGCTCAAAGAGCCCAGTTAGGAATACAGTGGCTTTATGCAGATGGGAAGACAGACCCTGTTTCAGAGGGTTTGTCCTAAGCCAAATGTTACACGCAAGAGCAGTTCCTTGTAAAGACAGTGGGTGAGCTTGAATGGCTCAGATGGAGCAAAATGTGATAGTGGGGGTTTATCCTTAGGACCCAGCTGGACTTTAATCCTTGGAGCTGTGCCACTAAATTCTAATGGGCTTGTTCTTTGCCATTCCAGACCTCTGACGGCTTTGAGGGACTGGAGCCTAAATTCTTCCCCATGTGAGTTTGCTAGGGGAGAAGCCCTTTTTCATTTTTAGGATAAGATCTTGTTAAAATCAGGATATACATGCCTACTGCCCATTGTTAGAGTGGCAGTGCTATTTCTTGTCATTTCAGAGTTCAGAACGTTGCTAATATTGGGAATGCACATTCAAGTGCATCAAAGTAAGGAAATAATTTATTATGTAGAAGTTACGAGGATGTTCAGCACCAAAGAGCTCTTCAGTGTGACCTATAAATTTCATTTATTCAGCTTTTTCAAATTTAGCTGCAGAACTATCCTGCTGCATCTCAAGAATCTGCTCAGGAAAATTTGAAAAGTGTTCAAAGAAAACTGTAAATATTGCTGACAGATACTTACTGCATCCGGAGAAAGGACCAAGTTCTCTTTCTGCGTTTCTAGAAGCCAAATGTCTGGCTATTCCTATAAGAACGAAAATTTCTCCTGCCTTTTGTGTCTGGTTTTTCTTTTTGTCGTTGTTGCTTGGTTTTTTTGTTTGGTTGGGTTTTTTAAAATTTTATTTAGGGAAATTTGAAGGAAATAAGTCTTGTTGGTTTTTTCCCCTTTATTTAATTCAATTAAGTTCAAAAAATTTATGTTTCTCATTAAGAAATCCCCCTGGAAAATGGACAGTGAAAGCCAATGGCTTTGCTGCTTCTACACCATATTTTTCCCCAACTTCCCAGTAATAAATAAGGCAGACTTGAAACAGGCTGCTTTTATCTTGTGATACTTCCACTTCTTTGCTCTTCTGATCTGTTATTTCTTCTAAAGAACACTTTTGTGGTTAAGATGAACATTTGACGCTTGCAACACTCCTCTCAATTTTGCTTTGTGTGAGGTGTATAAATTTTTGCACTGAGTGTATGATTTATTTAAGTACAGCTTGTAGAATAAAACATTTTCTTGTGCAGTACATTGTGGTTAGCAGCATCAAACTTTCTCTGGGTTTAGTGGGCTTAGGTTGGATCTTGTGCTATCTCAATATTTTATTTTTCCATAGTGTACTAGGTGGTGGTTTACAAAAGTAATTGATCCTTTAAGCCCATATTGACAGACGAGCAAACAGCTTTGATTTTGTCTTAAACTCATTTTTTGAGTGCCTTAGCCCTGAAGATGACCTTCAATAAAATAATGTATTTAAATGTTTTTCTCAATAGAAGTGCAAAATTATGCACTTGAAGTCGTAACAGGTAGATGTTAATGAGCTGGATGGAGTATTGCTCCAAAAAGAAATGAAATGATTGCTTTAAATACATGTAATCAAACGTATATTAGTACTCTTGCCATTATTTGCATCTCTCAAATAATTTTTTTTCCTTTAAAGTCTGTGCATAATATTGCAAAACCCTTTTGGGTGGCAGGTGCAGTTAACCACATCAGAGTATTCCAGTTCTATATTTACAGCAGGAATTTTCCTAGTTAAAATTATGCTTCGCAAACAGCTTAAATTTTAAACTAATATTTTTCTTCTAATGAGCAGTTGGGAAAGTTTTCCATCACAAAGCATAATATTCAATGAAAAATACCTGTGTAACACAATGTTTCAGAAGCACAGCAATCATCAAGTGTCCCTGCTGCTCCCCACAAGCAGAAATTCCTTATATTGCAGGTAATCCTACAGCCCTGTGATGTGCACACCAACTTATTGTTAGTTAATTAAGGGAAGGTTTGTGATTTATCTCTATTTATGCAGGGCATCATTTTCATTCTGAAATATTACTGGCACCTTTAAAAAAAAACTTGGGGCTTGATATATCAACATTAAAAAAATAAAACATGTATGACCCTCTTGATAGGAAAAGTCTTCAAGTTAGGCTAAATAACAGAGATAAGTGACAGTTGGTAATTCCATTTTAAATTGGGTTCAAACTGAGAGCACGAAATTGCTGTGGTTCATTCTTAAAATAAGGGTTGTGACCTGTGCCTGTGGCTGCAGCTCATGATACCAATTTCACTGTTGTTCCTTCTTGAACCTTCACCTCCGGGCTTGGGAATTTTTATTTGTGTCAAGTAGCAATGGAAAATTCAGAAAAAAATGTATCCTGGGTCTGTTTTAATCACAGTGTCCTACTGACTGTCAGAAACATGCAGTATTTCAGATTTAGTAAATTGGAAAGAAAAATATTATCGTCAACAGCAAAAATGTATTTAACACGTGTGGTTTTTATCCATTGTGTCATGGCCTTTTGGGCACATTTTTATTTAATGGACTGAGATTGTCTTATCTCCAGGTTGTTTTTTTATGTGATGTACATGGCAACATCATGCATATATATATATGTGTGTGTGTATATATATATATATATATATGTACCCACAAATATATATATGTGTGGCTATGATTCACTCAGGGTTATTAGGAAATACACAAAATATCTACTCTGGAAAAAAATCAGAAGTATATGGAATTGTTTTAAAAACCCAAATATTTAAGAAATAAATATATATAAAGGTTTTATATATAAATATATACAAACATATAAAACTAAATATTTGCCCATGCTGCCTTCAGACTCTGTGGTCAGGAAAGCTTATAGTGAGTAACCTCTTTAGCAAAAGAAATTCATCCCAAATTATAACGGGTTGTATGTTTTTTTAGCTTATCTTTTTAGCTGCAAAGGATCAGAGAAGATAAATTATTTTTTCTCTTCATCCTTTATAAAACACATACCCTTAAAAAAAATTGTTAATGTGAACTCATGGTTTACTGATTTTTAAAAAAGTTATTTTCTTAAGCCTGTAGCATTTGAAAAGTTCAGGTTTCCAGTGTTAAGCCACTGATAGAAACATTCTATTGCTGGAGACTCTGTTTGATCAAGAGGAATTATTACCTGTTCCTACTTTTAGCTGAATTTATGTCAGGATAAAATGGTTCACAAATAGCACTTTAAACAGATATTTTTCTTAGTGAGCTCACTTGATTTTACACACGCCAGGGCTGAAATCTCAGCCCCAGTGACTTTAAACTCCCATCAACTTCCTTGGGATCTGGGCTTCTTTCAAGAAGTGTACTTCAGGCAAAAAAATATTGACATTTCCTTCAGGTTTCCAGGCTTTTGATGTTCGTAAAAAAAAAAAAAATATAATCACATTTGTTAACATATCTACTGTTACCTTTACCTGGAAGACACTTTGCTATTATGTGCTGTGTTTCTTGAAAGAAATCCATGTAAAATATGATATTATTGGATTACTTTAGCTTTTAATAGAAATATGTGCATAAAGCTCCAAATATGCAAAAGTAGAATTGTGAAGGGTTGGATTATTTTGAAATGACCTGTGAAACCGGGGGAGGGAAAGAATAATTTGTACATCTCATTTGCTGGTGGCCATTAAAATAATTTTGTCCAAAGGTAATGTGCCTTAGAATATTTGAAATGAAACACGCTAATGCAAGAGGATATCTAAGGTGAAAGATGTTTGTGTAATGCTAAACATAACCAAAGAAGCTGTGGTTTGAGCAAAGGTACCAAGCTCTATTTTATCAAGTGCCAGAAGTTGCATAATGAAAGTCTTTCAGTGAAAAAAAATATAAGTAAAGAAAACACAAAAATGCCACCCAGCTGGTAGAGATCTTCCTAATTTTTACCTGATTGTATTTCTGAAGAAATATGGCAGGGCCCTCGTAAATTTTCAACATGAACTGCATTTTTGTTGCCAATTTCCATATCCTTTTAAAAGTGCTGAAGCGTGCATTTGCTATTTATGTTTGCAGTAGACTGAGTACACTTTTACTATTTGTGGTTTCAGAAATTGGAAACAACCAAACAGTGGTGCTATGGTCTAAAAAAATAAATTTTAAACAGCTGTGGGACAGTATTTTTAGAATGGTAGGAGTCCTTCTGAAGACAGACTTGTAACTGTGTCTCTGTGCACAGGAAAGCTCAGAGGGGTTTGCAAAATCCGAATTGTGTTGACTTCACACCTCTGCCTGTATTGTCCAGGGTAATCAGACTCTGGGACAAACACAGCTACCGGGAGGAATAGCTTCACCCTTTCATGCTGTTCCTAAGGGTATTTGAATTACTTCAAACAGTTCTTAGATCAGATTCTCTATATGCAGTTCTCCCTGGGTTAATTATGCCTTATAAATGTCATACAAGATAGAGAATTAACTATAATTTTATTTACAGAGGTAATAAAATCGTTGTAGAAGACAAAAATCCCGTGTTACAATCTGCCTTATTTTGGCATGCCATTTGTGTATGTTCACTGAAACTTGCCGTGTATAGTGAATTATTTATCCAGATACACAATGTTTAATGATTAAGATAGATATGTTTAATTTCTTTGCCATTTAAATGGTAAATGTGGTCCTGCCACACATAATACTGTATTACACTCTGGATATGGTGCTCTGAAAACAACTAATGATTCCAATTTTTCTTAGTTTACAAAGAAAAGTATTTTAAATTTCTTCAAGGAAATGTATTTTAATTTTTTTATCTCGCAACATCTCAGAAATCGCAGAAGTTTTTTCTTTTACTCAACCTAAGTAATTAAATAAATTACATAAGCAGTTCAGATTATAAGCCTAGAAAGAGTCAACAGTGATCACATGGCTTAACCCCCTGTATAAGTGTCATTGTAATGTGTCAGCTCCTTTGTGTAGGCTGATGAATTTGGTAACTAAATCATGCTGTGTACCATGGTTTGCTAATTTAATTAATTACTACTTTTGATTTTAGCTGCAGCCAGTTGTTGATCTAGAGCTTTTGATCTAGGCTTTCATTGCTGTTAACTGTAATTACTTAATATAAATTTAAAATCAAATGAATTCTGATTTATATCAAGTTTTTTAATACCAACTCTTTCTGAAACTGAAATTATAGCTACATAACCGACATAAATTTGGCAAGGACTTTATTTCCATGTATCTCAGGCCCGATGCTGAGTTCTGCTCCTGCCATGGAACAGTGGGGGTCTGGAGCACTTTCTGCCCTTGTCCTGCAACCTCATGGGTTATTTGCTTTTTTGTTTGTAGTCCTGAGTCCTGTGGAGGTTTCGTCTCTTGGATCCAGCCTTCCAGCTTTGATTTCAGGTGACCAACAGAGAATAGTTTGGGTTGGAAGGGACCTTGTTCCACCCTGTACCATGGGCAGGGACACCTTCCACTAGACCAGGTTGCTCCAAACCCCATCCAACCTGCCCTTGGACAATTCCACAAATGGGATATTTGCTTTTGGATGCGAGTTCTACACAAATAATTGATTTGAACATGTGATATGTTTGTTGTATTTTGGGATCCACCAGTAAATGTTATCTGTAGTAGTTTTGAGGGCATAATAATATTTAATTTTACAAGTAGCATGTCGCGATTGTGTTGAAATGGTCGTGTGTATGATTACACTCAGCCAAGAGTAAAAATAAAGCACACCACTGACAGTTACTCTCTGAGGTTGTGAATGACCTTACTGTAACAAAATACTGTAATTTAAGAAAAAAAAAAAGCCCTTGTTTTCAAAAGTTGAGGTCAATTTAATATTAGTTTCAAATTCTGACAATGAATGGCACTTTATCTCAGTTCCAAGAAATACACTGTGTGTTCTATGTATTTGCTGTCAGTACAAGATGAAAGGATCTGTTGCAATTTTTTGACTTTTTAATTTTTGGAAGGAGAGGAAGATAGAACACTTTCTCATGTGAGTTACAGCACTTTCACAAAAATTACTTTTCTGAAAAGCTTCCCTGAGTGCTTGGAAGAAACAATTCAAAGTGTCTGTTGAAAAGAGTTTTATCTAGAATGGGATGAATTGTGAGTAGGGTTAGATAGTGTCATGCTACTCTCAGACTCTTCTTATAACCCACATCACCACTAAACACCGATAAAGTAGTATTTCTTTCTACATGGCCTTCAGGCAGTGCTTGTAATTCTTTGCATCTCTGCCTATCAAAGAAGTAGCATGCCAAAAATAATATATTCGACATAAACTTGGCACTTTTGCTTTGAATTCCTCCTAACTCAGGTGCACTAAGTCCTTATCATTGTCACTAAAATACTAAAAATGCCCTCAGTATTTGAAGAATGTGTTATTTATCACAAGATTTAAAAAAAACCTACTAGATGATCAGTGTATATGTGTGTTTATGTATGCAAATACTTCTCTCTGTGTTACTGAGATGTTAATACCTTCAGATGAAGAAGTGTTGTAACAGTACATTAGAAATAAGGAATGTCTTTCATTCAAAGAGAAGATACATTATTCATAGATAGGAATGAAATAATGCAAAGGCTTCAGAAAAATTTCTTGATATTAATTAATGTCAATAATGGAAAGGTTTTTCCATAAAAATTGAAACTATGTTTACTATCAAGTAGATATTTGGTGTACTAGCTTTAGAGCTCTTTGTGACAAAATGTTTTTGCTGCATTTTCAGGAAGTTGTGTTAATGTGATTTTCGTGACCTTTCAGATGGTCAAATATAAAAATACAAAAATTTTGGCGAGATTCATTTCAGAACAGCTGTGTTTTGGCTGCTCTTTGGGTTATGTTAATTTGTACTCAGACTTGAATGCCAAAATCCAGACAGTCTTGAATTCTGTGGACCAAGAATTGAAGTTGGATATTGAATTAAAAGCATGTAATTTAAAAATGGCAGTGCTCCTCCCTTGTGAAAAGAACAGCTGTTAATTAATATTTAAAAAAAGTATTTGTGACTGTATGTTTCAGTAAATTGGTACCTGCCCTAGTTTAGAAAAAAATTTAAAAATTGAATACACATAAATTGAATAAAAACCTCTTTTCTGTTGATACAGAATTCCTGTTATGTTCTATTTGACAAGGTTTAGGTGATCTTATACGCTGTGAAAATCTGATTGTTTTATCATGTCACTGCTTCAGAAGAAAGCCTTACCCTAACTCAGTGGAAACTCAAGTACTGTTTACATAATATAGTCTCTACTCCTGATTATAATTGCCAGTTAATTACAAAGCTCGTATTTAGATTTCTGTCACAGAGCGTTGGTATCTTAATAGGATGTGTATATTTTAGATCCATGTGTGAATACCAGTTGTCATTCAAGGTAATGCTTATGATAAATGGGCTTTATTCCATAGTTATGGATAAGGCAGGAATCTGGCAGTTTGCCAGATGTGTGATCCTGACATTGACCCTCTACTAGAACTCGGCGTTAAAATTTGTAGCTTCCTGTGTTGGCCACTGAGGTGTTACGATCCCTCAGCTCAGTTACTCTGCTTTGGTCTGGGTCTGCCGTGAGTTTGTGCCCCAAGGTGACCCCTTGCTTCTCACTAGTTGTAAAGATAAGATTATTGCAGTAGTGTTCGTGTGGTTTTCAGTACAATAATACCCTGGAATTCTCTGAGGGTTGGGTCTGGGCAGGTCCCTCAAGTTAAGAAATCCGTGAAGATACTGAACCCATGCATATTCGACTACTCTCTGCCTGTAGCCATGCACCCTCCACTAATCAGGTCTGCAGGGGCGGTCCTGGGAGTGTGGCTCACACTGTAGCTCATTAAAGTGGAGGAAGTGTCCTTTGGGATTTCCTGGCCACGAAATCCGCAGTCCGGGACATTCTGCGCATGTGGGTGATCTCACAACTCACTGAAAATCCAACCGTGATTAATTGAATACATGGATATGTGAGCCATGGATATGTGGGGGGATCACTGCATTGAACCAAACCTTACCCAAATCCTGGTCTCTGTCCTAAGATATTTAGTGAATTCCTCTTTTTTAGGGAGTCTTAAATTTGGATCTAGCAAGTCCTGGTGATCTCAAAGTGGACTTTGTTTGTGTGTGAGTTCTGTGATTTATGGTGTATGATTTTTGTCCTATTTAAAAGGGTTCAGAAATGTGTTTACTCCTGCCACAGTCTGATGAATGCTAATCTGTGGGTCAGTTAACCATAACTTTTCAGCACTTTTTAAGGGCCTTATGTTGACCCCTACTCATTAAATACAAAGAGTTCTGTGGAGTCAATAAACTTATCTCTAAATTCAGAAAGGTATTTAAGAATCTTATTAGTCTTGTATCTTAGAAAGGGTCTCAGCTTTCAGGACCTCAGTTAGACCCAGAATCGTTTCTTCTGGAAGGAGTGCTGTTTTCTTTGGTCCAGAGGACTTCCTCTTTAAATTTCTGAGCTTTGACCAGTTGAAATGTCTTTGTGTGGTCTGTTGCCTGAGGGTTTGGGAAAAAAAAAAGAAGAAAGGCTGTGACTTTGCACTTACTTTTTTCTTTTTTATTTTTTTTTTCTCCCATAGAAATAGCAACTTCAGGCATCCCTTTTCCCTTCCCATCTTCGTAGTTATTTTTAGCTTTCAGCTGGATACTTGGTGATAGGATGGGAGTTTTAGGATCACATTTCCTAGTGAGCAATTCTTGACTTCAGTTAGTACCTGGAATGATAACAATAAAAAGGAGTGAACACTTGAAGTACAGCAGTTTCTATAGTTATATCAGTGCCTTGTTTTAAAGTCTGAAAGCAAATTCCATTTGATTTGTGATTGGATTAGGTGAGGTATGGTCCTGCTTTCCTCAGTTTTAAAAGGCAAATGAACCAACTTCCCTGCCCAGCTCTTCCTTTTCCAAACTTCTCACTGGTGAAAACCCCTGAGCACAACATGTGGTTTGGTAGTGGAGAACAGGAGCAGAAATCACAGAGTTGTTTAAGTTGGAAAAGACCTTCAAATCACTGAGTCCAACCTCCAACCCAGCTCTGCCAAGGCCACCACTGAACCATGTCCCCAAGTGCCTTGTGCGAGGTCCTGACCCTGCCTCCAGCGTCCCATGGTGATCAGGCTGCCTGAAGTGATCATTTGATTCCATGGGATGATTAGGGAGCAGCAAAGGACAAGACTCTATAGAAGGGAAAAACACAAACTTTTTGAAATTTTATGTAAAGCCCAAACTTCACATAAAAATCCTCCTTGGGGTGCAGCAGTGGAAACTGTTACAAGATACCATGTGGTTGGAGTGGTGGCTTGGGTGTCAAGGGAATGGACACAAGCTCTTTTCAGTGTTGCTGGTGCTAGTTCTTGTAATCTTGAGTGAATCTTTCAGATGTGTTTGTCACAGTTTGCCTGTATCTCTGAAGTAACTTTGTATGTGAGAAGCAACACTTAGAAGGCATGTGATGCTGGTGGTTGTTACTTAAAGATACATAAAAATGTGATTAAAGGACATTATTATTTACTGTTATTAGTGTTGAAATTCCCTTTCCTGCAGGAACTAAGGGTTTCCATCCAGCTGTGGTGTGCTAAGGGGATGAGTTTATGCAGCTACACAAATTTTGCTAAAGGCAGCTAAGATCATTGGCATATTTTAACCACGTTTAGCTGAATGATGAAGGTATCAGAGTTAAGTCCCTCCTTATAGGCACAGTGCCTGTGCAGGGAGCAGATTGTTTGGCCCAGCACAAACATGGAGGTCATTGTGCACCAACAGCCAAGCAGCATAAAGGTAAGGGGACATATGACATGGATGGACAGATGGATGGCTGCTTATGTGGTTGATGTATCATGAAGTCCACTGTGTTAAATACCAGAGAAAAAGCAGTACGAGGACAAGCTTACACATTGTTAAAAAACTAAGGTTTCATCACTTTTTTGCTTTGCCTTGGGGAGTAGTCTCTGTCATGTAAATAAACTTCATCCTCACCTCTATTCTGTCTTCGAGAGATTTGGTTGTATTATCACTAAACGCTTTAGAGACAATGAGTTAATCCTTCTGTGGTTTAAAATGTTGTCCCAGAAGACTGAATTCACGAAGGCATCAGCAGCAGAGTAGAAATTACAACATGTGTCTGTGAGAACTGTGGTACCCTGGGGGTGGCTCACACCTGTTGTATCACTTATAAGGGTTCATGGGATCATCCCAAAAAAATGGGGTTGCACTCGGAAAGGTGCAAATTGTGTGTGTCCTGCTCAGGGTCTCTGAGAATATCACTGTGGCAACAGATACTGCCCCTGCAAGAGCTGGGCGCTAGAGCTAACAAGTTGAGATTCCTTTTCCTCTTCTTTGTTCAGAGATTGTTTTAACCAGAACGTTATCAGGGATGAAAAATAAAAAAATAATGGTTGCATAGCAGTAACGTAAAAGGAGTCTTAAAAATTGTTTGTCGTTTTGTATTGAATTTGTTTTTTTTTCTTTTCCATCCCATTCTAGTCATCGTAATTAGTCACAATCATAGCCTGTTTCCAAAACTTTGATTGAAATAAATTAGGTGATTTGAGTGATCATTGCATCCTTATAGGGATTGATTTATGTGAAGCAGGATTTGTAGGGAGAAGTGATTTATTACAGAAACTGAGCTAGTCACGAGTGAGAAGCTTTTAAGTGTTTAAGTTCTTTTTCAGGCTTTCTTCATGCTGTTCTCTGGGTGATGATACATGATGAGCGATGCAGATTATGGGCTGAGGATAAAGATCTCCTTGAAGAACTGTTCTGAGCCTGTTATCAGTCTGGGGTCAGGCATGTGAGCAAGAGATTGTTATCCTTCTCTCCTTTTCCCACTCCAAAGATTCTGATGCTCTGATCTTTTTCATTCTTCCTGGCTGCAGCAAGCTTCACAGATAGGCAGCTACAAGATGAACTTCTAAAAAAAATCAGGTGTGACTATAAACAGTTACGAAAAATTGCCCCAAATCTGAGTCTCTGAACTTCTAATTCTCACAGGCTCCTTGGGGCAGCTCCCAGAGCTGAGGCTCACGTGATGCTCTGGCTGTGGCTGTGTGCCTGGAACAGCTCACCAACACTTTCTTTATGACCCTCCCCTAAGACCTTGGCTGTGCTTCCTACCCTGCCACCGTTGCAATTTGTGCTACTTTCACTGCTCTGTAGGAGCTCTGCTTTCACAGCAGTGATTTGCTGCAGAAATGGAAGTGGAGCTGAGATGGCCAGTGCAGGAAAGCTATAAAAAAGTCATTTGTTGCCACCCTTGCATCAATCAGAGTCAATAAAGATGGTTGTGGGCAAGCTGGGAAGTTTTGTATTTTGATGCATATGGACATTTTGTCAGGATACATACTCAAGCAATATTTTATATTTTTATTTTTTTCTGGTTATATCTCTACTTAAGATTATTTAAGTAATGCTTCCTCGTATCTGTGGGATTTTAGGAAGATATCCTTCAGTACTTGACTCTTTGGGATTCTTGCAATGACTTCTGAAATACGTAATCCAGGGAAATAATTTCTTCACTACACTGAAAGCAGCAGCCTTAGTAAGTGTCACTTTAGAACACATCAAGGCAGAGGAAGAAAAAGGGGGATTAGCTTTAAGCTGTGAGCAATTAACAGTTGCAGCTTTGTAAGGATTTGGCTGCTTAGGTAAAGTTTAATACAAAAGCATTGCCACTTGGGAATTTGGAATGTCACCTGCTGCTGCTACACAGATCCATTTTCAGGCAGCCACTGTACACTGAGAGGACAGTCAACGTGCCTCTCTGTGGATTTTTTTTGGATGATGACATGGTTCTTGATGAAACAGTTTACTTAGACAAGAAAGGGTCACTTTTCAATAAAAAATTTAAATACATTTGGGTAAATTCAATAGACTGTGAGATAAAAATGGACAGAGATGATGGATCTAATATGATAACATTGAAATTATATTGTTTAAAGAAAAATATAATTATTGAAGCTGAAGGTAGAGACTGTTTTTGAGGTACACCAAAATGTCATCTCTAGTAAATGAGACTTATAACTCTCAAACATCATTGCTGACTGTTGTAATTTATTTTTATTTCCTCTGCTTACAAAAAGCTTCATTGATTATTGATTGTTTTGTAGGACCTTAATGGCTCTTTGTGTTCCATGAAATAGTGTCTTCATCGGAAAAGGAAATTGAACTCTGACTTTCAGTCAACCTTCTTACCGCTTTTCCTATATAAACTTTTCCACCAAGGGTGCTCTGGTCTTGAAGGTGGTACAGAACCTCTCGCTTAGGTTTGTGAACCAGTGATACTTTATTAAGCACCAGCAGGAGCTTTGCAGCTGAGGAGTTATCCCTAGAGATTTTTAAGAAAAAACTGGACGAGGAGCTCAGTGACGTGGTCTAGACAATGGGAGGCTCAGGTGGATGGAGTGTGGTGCCCATGGCTCCAGGGTTGTGGGTTCGATCCCTGGGTAGGCGCTCGTTTGGAATTTGAACTGGATGATCCTGTCGGTCCCTTCCAGCTCGGAATAACCTGTGAACCTGTGAATTTATAAGATGCAACTGCATTGAAAGGTCACTGCTGGTGCTTCGCATGGGAGAGTAGTAACGTGTGCGGTTCTGTTGAAGTCATCAACTGAGATGGTTTGTAGGAACTCTTCTGTTCCCTTGATCAATTATCCATCACAGACTTGATTCCATCACAAGGTTGGATTTCCTGTCAATCCACATTTCTTAGAGCCTGCGCTGAAGCTGTTGTCTCCACCTGAGGTGGTTCTGTGGCCCTAGTCCCTGTTCTTTGCTAAAAGCAAAACTTCTTGCTCTTCTTCCACAAAGTTTCGCTGAAAGTAGGAGTGTGAAAAAGGCCATTAAAGTTTTGTTGATGGCATGTGTTTGGCAAAGGAAAAATGTTTTGGAAAATGGATATTACTTGCAATTTACTCTGTTTTTCTTATGTTTCGCAATTATGGAAAAAATAATTTTGCTTGATTTCACAGTATTTTCCTATAATATTGTTCACCTTTAATAAGTTATTTCCTTATTAACAAAACAGAATTGAAATGTTAGATGTTTACTCTCTCCTACTCTTTTTTTAAAAAGAAAAAGGGAAAGAAATTATTTTAAGTACGTAACCTTTTCAGTAAGATGCAGGAGCTGCCAGGACTTGTAAATTAAAAACAAAAAATCTTTATATGTATTGGCAAACAGACAATATAAAAATAATAATTGTAGCATAATTTAGAAACTGTAAATTTCATTAATTCAATCATAAACTAGTTCAGATGAAAACTCTGTACAGTGTACTTTAAACTCTAGAAGCTTGTGGAAACTAAACATTTAAATGTAGGATTAGGATTTGTAATTAAGACACGCTTGGCTTGGTTTTCTACAAGAGCATTTCTGTAGCCTCTGTACTGAAACCAAATCAGTAATTGTTTTTATCTTTTTCAGATAATTTTCATCCTCTCAGTTGACTTCTAAGAAATACTAAAATCCCCCCTTCCCCAGGGAAAAAGAAACACAACGCAGAAAGGCCCAAAAAGCTGTTCATTACTGAAACTAAATTACAGGCAACAGGAAAACCCACCATAATTCACTTACATATGCAAAAAGTTTTGTTTTCACCACCTAAAATAATATTTTTAGTTTTCAGTTCTGCTATGCTCTGCAAAAACCACCAATTTTGCTCTCATCCATTTTATAGAAATGCTCTACATCAAGACTTTTGTTTATAGAAATCTGATTTTAGAGTAAATTGAAAGCTCCTTCTTGGATACGTGAGTTTGCTCTCCTCTTTTTCCTTTGGCTTAGAACATTTGGTCCATGTTACAAATGTAAAATGAGTTAAATCATAAGTATACTAAGAACTGAATTTATGCTAACCAGGTCATTCCTGCTAAGGGAAGCAAAGCTTAACACACAGATAAATAACTGTTTCCCTACTAACGGGGCCTGTACGGTTTATTGTTTAAAAATACCCAAACCAACAGACAAACAAATCCTCATATTTATTTAGATTTAGCTAAAACATTTGTATCATCAAATAGTGTTGGGGTTTTTTTAATGCAGTTTTTCAAATTAATTTCTACAAATGTTTTCAATTCCTAGAGAGAAAATATTTCAGCCTCATTTTTAAAAATTAGGCTGGGTAGGAAGTGAGAGATACCATCTCCAGTGTGTACTTCTGCCAAGAAGTCTTATTCTTGAAAGATTTTATAGCTTCTCTGAAGGCAGATATAAAAATGAGTGGTCTATGGAGGCCAAGTCAGAAAGTTACTTGACGACATGAAACAAATCGATGCATTTAATTGTTGTTATTATTAAATTGTTATTTGCCCTCTGACCCAAGGGGTCTGAAGTAAAATAAAGTTCAACCTTTCCTTGATTTCCTGAGTGGTTTTGAATCTGGTTCTTCGACTGTGTAACAAAGCATTACACTTTGCCATGTTTTGTTTTTGTAAGGAAGTTAACAAAATACTCTCTATTTTTCATGAAAATGTCTGGGAACTGATAGAATTTGCCACCATGGAAACTATTTTTGGCAACTTCTGTTTATAGCCTTTGAAATAAGAACTAATAACATACTTTATTTGCAAAAGTTCTTCAATCGAGTCAATTAAAAGCAGATTTCTTACTGCATACTTGCCTGTGCATTATCAACTGAAGGAAGAAACAATTCTACATGTTTACATCAGTGATTTTAAATTTGGTATTTTAGGAGCAAGCCAGTTAATTCAGAAGTTAACGAACAGTTACAAAGCAGCTACTTCAGTAGCAGGTACTTCTAACTTTGCAGAAGAAAAGATAATGTGCTGTCATTTTTCAGGCTCGGGATGAAAAATTATTTATAATCCCTTGTTAGTGATCCTGATAGTAAATTTTACTGATGGATGAAGAGATAGAAGGAGATTTCATTGGTATTTCCTCTTTTTCGATATCCTTTTATCATTCTTAGACACTCAAAGCCATCTTGTCCCCCAGCTGTGTGAACAGGGTTGCACAAAGAGAATAAAAGATCATCCAGTTCCAGGCCCCTGCCGTGGGCAGGGACACTTTCCACTGTCCCAAGTTGCTCCAAGCCCCATCCAGCCTGGACTTGGACACTTCCAGGGATGAGGCAGCTATAGCTTCTCCAGGGAAACTTGTGCCAATGCCTCACCACCCGTACAGGGAAGAATTTCTTCATCGTATCTGATCTAAAACGTCTCTCTTTCAGCATGAAGCCATTCCCCCTTGTCCTGTTACTAAATACCCTTGTCCAAAGTCCTTCCTCAGCTTTCGTGGAGTCCCTTTAGTTACGGGAAGGAACTCTAAGGTCTTCCCGGAACCTTTTCTTCTTCAGACAGAACAACCCCAAACTCTCTCAGCTTTTCCTAATTAGGAGAGAGGAGTCCCTCCCTCTAATCATCTTCATGGCCTCCTCCAGAGTGTCATTGAGTCTTTACAATGTGTATTGTATTGAGAAGTGACATCGTGACATGGTCATTTGTCTTCATTAAACCTCTGCTGAAGCCGAGTAGGCAAAACTCTTGCCTTATCCCCTTGACAGTTGCCTTTTTCAAATTTGATGGTGGGGCTTAGGGAAAGAGATGCTTGTTTTTTTGCATTGCCATTGTTGCAGGAAAGGTCAGGAAGGATGTAGTAATTTTGTTATTTAAAAACACTATCCAAATTTTGAGGATGTCCACCTGACATCGGTAAATCTAACGCCCTTTGTCATCCTGTGTGAGGAGTTTTCCCAGGTGCCTGCCAGCCTGCGGCTCAGGATGTGGGTTTCTTTGGGCCAGCCGTGTCCAGGGCCAGGGGGAAGCGGGCAGGGTATGCAAAATGTGCAGGCACTGGGGCTGCCTGTGATCTTGCACACATTTTGGATGGGGTACCTCTGGGACTTGTCCTCTTGTGACGTGACAACTCAACATTGTGAGGCTCTGTGCCAGTGGTGTTAGTGGCCGAAAGGAGATTCTTTAGGCTGGGTCATAAGTGTGTGAACTCTTGGTTCTGAGGCATTTCTAAAGGTCTTTCATAAGGTTTTGTCTCATGAGCACGAAACTCTTGATGTACTTTTCTTTCACACAAGGTAGTTATCTCTCAACAGGCTCTTGTTAAGTATTAATGAGTAGTAACAGTTGTTTTATGAATATGCATCTTCAAAAACTTTGACTAAAACTGTAGTAATTTTTTCCAGAATATAAAACAATGTAGGGCAGAATTCGGTTACGTAACAGGTGATAGGTTGGACTTAATGATCTCTGTGGTCTTTTCCAACCTTACTAATTCTGTGATTCTGTGATTTACCATTTCAGGAGTTTGATGGCAGTTTTATTCTGATTATTCCTGCATGATTAGTCTTTATTTAGGTGTTTTGCAGTGAAAGAACTTAGATGTCGTACAGAGAACACTGCTCTTTGTCCTGTTCAGGATGTAAATATCTTAATGATAACAAAATGTTTTCAAGCATTTGTAGTGGCTTTTTCATGTTGTTGGGTTTTTTTCGCCGTATGGGATTTGTTTGGTTTCTGTGGACTAGGTGCTTATGAAAACAATTAAATTTGTAAACAACTTTTAAAGTGACTAGAGAAGAAGGTTGATATATGAAAGGAATGGGGAAAAATGAAGAAAATTAGTTTTTCTTTGCCTTAGCGTTGATATTTGAAAAGTTCTGTCCCTGGAGGCAAAGCGAGGGCTGCTGGCTGACTGGTTGCCCTCTGAGAATGATGTCTAAGTCCCAGCATAGCAAGGGGGTATTTTGGTGACAGCATTGCAGCTGGCACACAAAAGGCTTTCCAGTGGCACTTCCCACTTCCTTTTCCAAACTACGAATTTTCTCCTGCTTTTTCTGAGAGTGCAGCTCAGACTCTGTTGTCTTACCCCTAGCGATAGCATTACCTGAAAATCTTGTTAAATCTCCTCAAATGAGCACATGTGGCTCCACGAGGGTTTTCTTTTGCAAATGTTATGTTGTAAAGTGAAAATAAGCTTTTTGAATAATTTTGGCAGTTTTCATAAATCTGAAAGGAGCAGGTGGAGCTTCTTGTGCAGAGTAAGGACCAATCACACACAGACAGTCTTCAGGGCATATTTACTTAATGTGTTCCTCACTTGGGAGTTGAAAAGGGGTTTCACAAGAACTTTTAACATCTTCCCTGAATCATATTTGCTGCAAAGCTTTGTAACAGTGCCTGGTCCTCGCTGGTGCTCCAGCAAAGCTCAGGCCTGCGGGTTGTCAGTGTGTTTCCTTTGGTGACGTGATTACAGGCATTTACACTCTGTATTGAATATCTGTTCTTTATGGCTTTGGTCAACAAGTTAGGGTGGTTCTTTTACAATATTGTGCAGTGCCAGGCATGGGAACAAGGTGCTCATATGTTATGAACTTAAAATGATACAGTATTTTGTGCCAAGGCTTACTTTGTTGGGGCTTGTTGGTTTCTCCTATGAAGCTTTTCAACTCGCAGTACATGAAAGCCTCCCAGATATGCTAAACACCCTGGATCTCTGTAGAGATGCTAAAGAAACAGTAGTTAAGAGATTAAAGGCCTTTGGAGTGTACAAGCTGGATGAAAACCAAGTCAAGAAAGGAACTAAACAGTCCTCTTTGTATCCTCATCTAACCTGATTTGGTTTTGCTTGTTGTAAAGATCTGTGTGATATTTGGCGCTCATGCTGCCTTGCTCCTGATAAGCACCAGAAGTCACAACCGTATTTACAAAAGTTCAATAACTGAGACAATTTTTTTCACCTCCTCTGTATTCAGTTTCATAAAATATATTTTTAGCAACGTGTTTAATGATGGTTCCTCTGATTCTGCATGTTCAGATCTGCATTAATGCCACTATTCCCATTTCTCCAAGTTCTATACAAACATGTAACACTGAGGTATAGCCACAGTTTCAATATCTCTTGACTTATATAGGCATGAAATGAAGTTGTAGTGGAGATTATATTCTTTAAAACGTATGTTGGTGTATTTTGAACCATAGTATATTTTTCAAGTTGTAGGAGATCATGCATCTGAGATTGCACGCACTAAGATCAGTTGTATCTGCAGTGTCTACTTAAGGAACGCTGTCACCTCAGGTGATGCAGTTGAGGAAAGGGATCTTCAAAGTATGAGACAACTGTGATTGGAAGAAATAGGAAGTAGAGGAATGATTTTTTAGAATTATTATTATGCCAGCTAGTCCCCAGCATAATCAGCTCCAGTATTTGCTATTGTATGCCAGGCATAATCTGTAGCGGTTTTTTTCCTAAATTTATTTATGAAAGCTTTAATTGGTGATTCAAAACATTCCTGTACTGAACTGTTATTTCATGGTTCCCCATTCAACATGATAATCTATGCCAATCTTTTCTTTGGGTTTTACCTGTGTGGCTGTTCATTAATCGGAATGTAGGAATGTGGTAGAAATACAAGGATGTGATTGTATGTTCATTGTGCTTGCACATTAATCAATCTCACCAGCAGTACTCTTGTGATTTTTTTAGTTGGTGAAAAGGCATCTGAAATCATGTAACCATATTTCCTACGTAGTGTTTTCCCAAGCAGAATACCTCTGCTTGTTTTATTATATAAAAAGAATAGAATTAAAATCACATGTAAGGGTGGCATAGACAAAATGTTTCACTCACTCTGCTTAGAACTTTGGAAGAAACGAGGGGAAAATTTTTTCCCTAAAGGTGTGGATAAGGTAAGCTTGGGTAACTCGTGTCAAAAATAAAATGGCAACATATATTTTATGTCACTCATTGCTACCTGATTCTTTTTCAAGGTAAGCTATATATGAGTCGTTTAATTCAAAAGACTTTGTATTTTCAGAAGCATTATATGCCACTTGCCCTTTCAATTTGTCATGATACTTTGGTAAGTAACCTCCAGAGTCATTTTGGAATCAATTTGGAAGAGACCCTAAAAGATACCATCAGGTTTTTACTGGTTATAGACACCCGTGGCATGTTGTATGTTATTTTTTATCAGTGAACACTAAGATCAGTGTTAGTGGCATGTTCTTTGTAACTTCTTATGTATTTATCATTCATTGTGCAGTGTTTGTCATTTGTACTGATTAAAATGGCTGTCAAAATGCAAATGCTTAAAAATTTGTAATATTAATTAAGCCAAGGTCAACAGCTGCTGGACATGTGCCGGTGTGTGCCCGGGTGGTCAGGGAGGCCAATGGCACCTGGCTTGTGTCAGCAGTAGTGTGACCACAGGACCAGGGCAGTGACTGTCCCCCTGTGCTGGGCACCGGTGAGGCCCCACCTTCAATCCCGTGTCCAACTTTGGGCCCCTCATGGCAGGAAAGAAATTGAGGGGCTGGAGCGAGTCCAGAGAAGGGGAATGGAGCTGGGGAAGGGTGTGGAGCACAAGTGTGATGAGGCGCAGCTGAAAGAGCTGGTGGGGCTCAGCCTGGAGAAAAGGAGTCTAAGGGGGGACCTTATTGCTCCCTACAACTCCCTGACAGGAGGGTGTAGCCTGTTGGGAATTGGACTGTTCTCTCAGGCAACCAGTGACAGGATGCGAGGAAATGGCCTCAAGTTGCAGCAGGGGAGGTTTAGATTGGATCTTAGGAAAAATTTTCTTTACAGAAAGGTTGGCAAGCATTGGAACAGGCTGGAGTCACCATCTCAAGGGGGATTTAAAAGACTCAGATGTGGCACTGAGGGATATGGTTTAGTAGTGAGCTCTGCAGTGCTGGCTTAACAGTTGGATTTAATGATCCTAAAGGTCTTTTTGATCTTAAATGATTCTATGATTCTAGGTGGTGTCAATAGGAGGACAGCAGTAACGTTGCCAGTACCACATCAAATGAATGATATCAAACCATGGAAAGGTTTGAGAGGAGGAGACAACACTTCTCGATACGGAAGCTGCATTCAAACATAGATATTCACATGAATCCATCAGCCTCCCTGTAAAGATAAATCACAGTGTTTTAAACTATTCTGTCCTTGACAAGCCCATAAAGAATCATGTTTTTGTCAGTGCTGAGTATGGGAGGTTGTCTGTTTTCTGATGGTCTGTTTTCTGATGGTGTTAAAGCCTGCAGTTTTTGGCAGATCTGTGTTTATTTTTGTAAGCACCTCATTGCCTAACAAATCCATTTGAGCTTCTCTTGCTTGGACAGCATTTCAGTCAAGTTCTTAGAAGAAAAACTCCAAGTCCCCTATTCCCTCCCCATCCAAAAAAAAGAGCAGAAAATCTCCTGCTGTCATTTGGTGAGGTGCCTGGCACTACCAATAGCTCAAATCGTAACGTGGCTTCTGTAATGCTGCACAATGTGCTTTTCAGTCCTCCTCTCCTTGCTTGGGCTTCTATTTCCTTGGATGACTATAGACAGAAAGACAGAGCAAGAATGCCAGGATTTGGCTGGAAGACTCGCTGATGGAAATCAGGAGTCGGGGAACTTTGAGAACTGTGTCTTTTTGTTTTCCCATTTGTCCTGTAAGGTTTGATGTCCATTTACTCCTGCGCCTTCTGGTTCCAATTCATTTGAATACTTGCATCCAATGGAAGTTCAAGCGAATAGTTTTCTACAGAAGAGGAGGACATACTTGCACAATGTGAAAATCTTTCTGCCTCCATAAAATTGGCTTTGGAAGCTGTGGTTTACATACACAAGCCATTCACACACATGCAGGAAGTTTTCTTGACTTTTGCTAACGACAGTAAAGTCAATGAAATTAGAGAATAAGTGATTCGTTGTAAATATTTAGTGAACTGTGACTAAGCACCTTTTAATAGAAAGTGTCAGTGTTTTAATTCCAGAGGCTAGACTGTTTATGAATAGTTATATTTTATAAGGTACTTTGTCATGGCTTGTGAGATATTTACAGCAAATCTTTTTTTAGTCTTCTTTTTTTTTTTTTCTTCATTAAGAAAACTCATGAGAATTTCCTGAACATACAAAGCAGACTCATGGTTGCACAGTATGTCCCTGAAAAAAGCTTTCCACGCAGTTTGCATTTCCTTCCATCTTGATGGGCTGGGGTTTCAAGACGACTGTCATTCTATACCTACCTTTGTAGATAATGCCTTTATGGGAAAGGACAGGGGAAAAAAGAGAGAAAAATATTTGTGTAGTTCTAAAAACATATTTATACTCCTTACTTTTCTATAACTCTCTGGGCAGATGCCAGAAAAAGTTCCTACCAGTCAGGATACACGTACGAGTCAGGGGGGTTATTTGGAAAGGAAGAAAAACCACCTCACCTTATTATTTTTGTTGCTTAATTTTTAAGCATTATGGCCTGCTCCCTGTCAAAGTTACGGAAGAACAGCAACCATTAGATGATGATTAAGCTTCTGGGGAAGAAAAGGGAGGAAAACCCTCATACATGGAAGTGATTTTTCCATCCAGCTTTATGCAATTTTGTGTTTTATTCTGTCAGCCGTTGATGAGCAAATTTAGTCTCCGTAAATCCTTCTTAAGCTGAGGTTTAGGAAGGCCCTCAGCTGCGAAGTCTTGGAAAGACATTCAGCGAGACTGCTCTACTCAAATCCTACAGACGTCTAAAGCCAATAAGGGATTTGGTGTTTTCCAGGCATCAGGCGAAAGCTCTCGAGAATTGTAAAAAATACCCCTCGTTTGGAGGAGGAGGGAGACGCCAGGGCTGCATTTCAGAGCGAGGCAAGGACTCCCTTCAGCACATCAAATCCCATCTCCAGGGTCTGTTTTCCTAAATGAGTCACTCATTCATCAGCATCATTGTGAGTTAGCTGAATTCAGAAGCTGAATGCTTTAATTTGTAAATTCTGAAATACTTAGTGTATTTTTCCTTTTTAGGTAATGCAAAGCATGTTTGCATGGTTGAGGGTTGACTACTTTCAGCTGTACCTTCGCGAGCAAATTGGAGTCAGTGCAGTTTCAGGGATAATTAAGTAAGAATGAAAATTTTAAAAGTATAAAAAGAGATTTTTCTTGGTTGAGCAAATATTCATGTGTAAGATTTTTATATAATATTAGTTAAGTTGTCCCCCAATTGATTTGATGTCTCTTTTTTGATTAGTCAAAGACAAGATGAAAGTAAATATGAATTAAGGCAGTGGGAGGTAACTGGGAAATTTATTTAAATACTAGAAACTTCTCAATTTTTTTCAAAACTAAATGTTAAAACTCGATTCTGCTGGGTCATGGCCAAATGTTTTTTGGAAGACTTCTTTAGATTGGTGAGACAACTCTGCAGAAATTTCCACTATACCTCCAGGTATATTACAAAGCTAAGATTTTAAAGAAATTAATAAATTGCAAAAATCAAGGCCAGAAATGTCACATTTTTTAAACCTTGTTTATGTCTTTTTTGCAGGCTTAATCAGTGGTTGTGACTTCATGGGGTTTTTGTACTTTCTGCTTTTACTTCATAGCAGAAAGCTAAAAAGTGTGACTTGTTTCTTTGTTTGTTTGTTCATTCCTTCCTCCTCAGTGATAGTGATGAATGTGTCAGCATAATTTTCTGTGGAAAAAACTGAAATAGTTCATTTTAGGTGTTAAGACTGTGGCTCTAGGGTGGGTTTCTCCTAAGAAGGAGATTGTCTTGTGTATCTCCTCCTGTGCCCAGCTGAGGGACCACTTTCTTCTGCCCCTGGCAGCTGAATATCCCTTCTGTTGCCATCCCTGGTAACCACACTAATTGCTTACATGGAAAAGGAATATTAGGAAAATATTAAGTGAAGCTAAAAATACATCAAATATGATATAGCAGCTGGAAACAAGGAAAACCAGCACCTTCCACTGGCCAGATCTCCACGGACCACCAGCAAAGTGCTCTGGGGGCCGCTGGAACCGTGAACCTCATAATGTGCTCTGGAACATTTACATCAAATATCACCTCCTGCTTTTTACTTTGACCTCAGAAGACTTCCCCAGCAAGCGATAAACAATGAACTTACATAGTGTGCCCGAGAGGCTTGGGTTCTAAATAAACTCTAGATGATGCCACACATTTTCCAGGAAGCAGAGCTCACCATAGACCACACAAATCTCGGCCACGAGCACCATCCCTTGTCTGTTCAGTGAGGCCAAGCTGCAGCTCTAAGAAGCAACGACTGTGCCTGGATATAGAAACACAGTCAGGGTGTTTGAAAGGGGGGGAAAAAAATAAAAAAAGGGGGAATAGCTCAGTGTTTTGTGGCTGCCCCGTCCATGTCACCAGCCCTGGAATGTGGCTCTTGCTCATTCCTTTTTAACTCTGAAACTGAAGGGAAGGAAATGAGAAGTGTTCAGTAAGTGCAGCATGAAGGGAGACCTTAATTACTCTTCTGTAACAGGTCATTCTGATTTCAAAATTCACGTTTGCTTTTGCCTCTGTCGTGTGTGACACAGTGAAACCTCAGCTTTTCTTGGAGAATTTGGTCTTTCCCTGCATCCAAACATTGCTTCCTTGGCTCCTTAGGCGGAAGAGAAGGGGGAAGGTGGGATGTTGAATGTCATTCCCTTGGGCATGTCATCTCCTTACTTGTGTCTATAGAGATTAATTCTTCCTCGGGACTTTTGTTTCATTTTAAAAACTGCTTGACACTGAGAATCTGTGGCTTCTGTTAAGGATGCTGCTCACGTACTTAATTTTTTCAAGAATTTTTTTCCCTGCAATCATAAAATTGTGTGATATGTAATTGGAACAGTTTATTGGAATGACTTGTGGACACGTGTTCTTTTTATTTTGCCTGGCTTGTCTGCTTTGATAAATAAGGGAATTAGGATTTTACCTGCTATTGATTCACATTGTGTTCTGCAGATACAGATAAGAAATCAAAGTATAGTATCCATAATAATGATTTTCTTTGAGTTGTGCTGGGTGTATTAAAAAACAACCAAAAAACCCCACCAGGTTTTTAAATGTTTATATTGATTGCTGATATTACCCTTACTTGAGCAATGCAAAAATTTTAAGTTAATAATTAATGCGTTAATAATAATTCAATCCATCTATAATTTTACAGTAAATTCTCTCCAAATTGTCAATTATTTGAACTTAAATGCTGGTCAAAAAATCCTAAGTCATGCACATTTTGCCTGGATGAGCACAGCTCAAATTTTCCTTTTTTCTAGTTGAGAAAAATCAGAAAAGACAATTTTTTAAAGGCAAATTTGAATGAATAACATGTTGTCCTTTATATTGACCCCCTTTGAACTATCATCAATAAAGTGAAAGAAGTAACTATAATTTCTTTCCTTTTCTGTTTAATTCTATGACAGTGACACTTGTGCTTCTTTTATATCTTTTATTCTTGACTCACAGCGTGGATGTGCTGCATTGTAACTTCAGATCCTTCTTTCCAGTGTTCTTATTATATTGTATGTAAACTGACAGTGCGTGTTGGGTACGTGTAATTTTACTTCTTTCTTTTGCAAATATAGTATTTTTCATAATTTTTAAAATGAAATTTTTGGGTGGAGATTTTTGAAGTGCTTGTGCTATTTCACTTACGAAGAAATCCTTCTGAAGGACACATGTCCACATATTCTCCTTCCTTCTTTCCACTGTGTCACTTTTCATTGGAAAGGAGAAAACAATTTCTTTTGAGAAATGTAAGAAAGCTGTTTCTTCTCTCCTTTTAATCATCTCTGAACTCAAAGTGATTATTTAATAATTTTAGTGCATAGAGGGGTCAGTGTAACCTGTTGCTTCTCTGTTTGTTCTCTGTCATGGGAGGGACCTGGGCTAAAATCATCTACACAATCCTCTGGACATATGGGAAAACAAGAGTTTCACCTATAAATTGTGTGTACAAGAATATCTCTTGTCAGTATTTCCCTGTGTTTGTTTAGAGCTTTTATTTTTGTTTGTTTTTACATATGTTTAGGTAAAAAACACGTCAGTAATAAAATAAGAAAAATAACTCGTGTTTTTAATGAGGCATTAGTTGCCCAAGCGTTGGTTTAGTGTCTGTGCTCAGTTTAGCTGCCAGACAGCACATTTTGCACAAAATAAAAAACTAAAGTGTAATTAGTAGACACGGATGTGGTCATCTTCCAAAGTCCTTGCTTTTGTTTTTGTAGCAAGCAGATCAAGACCGGGGTGACTGTAAAACATCAATATTTTATAAAACTCTTCTTTTCTTGTTCCAAAAATTCTGCCAAATTGTGCTTAAATGAAGTCTTCAGAGGAAAAAGCCTGTGAGAGTTCTTTACTATAAATACATTTTTGTGATTTTAAGAAGAATGGGGTATTTATAATGGATTGAAGCAGAGCTTCTCTGCTCTGTGTTATCTTTATAATGTTTGCCATAAAGTGCTTCCAGGCGACATCTTGACTTCTGTAATTTTTTTCTTCCTTCTCGTTGGTGCCTGGAACAGATTATTGTGGGTTATAACATTTTAAAACATCTAAGTAATCCATTTGAAAGCAGGAAAAAGAGCACACCATTGATATGAAATTGCCCTGACTTTCCAGAAAAGATTTTATCAGAGAACTTCCAGTTTCTTACTCCAGGGAGAAGGTTGCATAGTTTGAGTTCTGAAATAAAAGTACATTTTTAAAACATTGAAATTGATATATCTTACGGTACAATTTTGCTCCCAGAGAAAGTGAGAGTTTTGGTGTGTTCAATGCATTCTTAAGTTAAACCGAAATGAAAATCAACTATTCAAAAGAATTATTCGAAATTTTGATTTTTGTGCATATTTTCTTCTTAGTGGACATATTTTATCTGTGCTTACCGGGGAAGGAATTTCTCTTTCACTCACAGGTTCACTGATAACACAGAGTAGCTGCTGTAAATGCTCACAGTGGGTTTGATTTTTTGGTAATTGGGGAGTTGTGGTGCTGCATTAGTTGTTTAAGGCATGAACTGCCCTGCCCTGGAGTCATTAACTGTAATTTAGAGCACAGATTTCTAAGTTGTGATCTTTGAACCACAAATGATCCCAAAGTCATAGTAAGTATTTCACAGCAGTTGCATCAATATGTGTAATAGATTTTTTAAAATTAAGTCTAGAAATACTTCAAATATTAATTTCATTGTTCGATTTTACGGTGCTCATGAGAAATGCTGACATTTGCTAGGATCTTTTGGTCTCTAGTACTTCCATATTTTTGACATGTTTTCTGACACCTGTTTCTATTTGTGCCCATTATTACAGTGAGTTCTGCAACACCTCTCTGGCACAAGTACTGCAAAGGGGAATAATGAAAATAGAGGCTCCCTACGTGCAGAGGTGGATTTTTCATATCATTTTGGTTTACTATTAAAATTAAATTTAATTTGCTAATTTACTATTAAAATAAATCTCATTTGCAAAGCCTGATTTGTCAGTGGGAGCACTTGTTACCCCCTGGCAATGGCAGCTACAGGGGGGTCATTGTTGCTTTTTCTGCCACTGACCAGTGTGGATAAGTTGCGTCTCTTCTCGAGGCATTGATTTTAGGAAGGGTAGTAAAGTGAAAAAATTGATGTTATAGAACATGTTAACATCTGATAAGCAAGTGTGTTGTTTGAGAATTGGACATGATTATCATCATTCGGCACCCACAGGGCTCATTCATAAAACTGTGATGTTGAATTTTTAAAACAATGAGAAACGGCCTTGATGTTTTGGAGAATATAAAGAATAATATTATTTCTCAAAAAAATTAACATAAAACATGCATCCTCATTTATGTTTTGTATCTTGTGGATTAGTTTAAATTGTCTTGTGGTTTTAATATAGATTTAAAATAGCAAGGGATTTCCACATTTGGTTAACACATACAATGTATATATACAGTGAAATGATGTTTTGACTTCCTGCTCTCCTCATCACTTTTTCGCCCTGTCCTCATGAGAGCAGACTGAGAATTCATCTCTCTTGGCTTTGTCAGATTCCAGTTGTGTTTGGGTACATTGTCGAGATGAACTTTTTCCTAGAGCAGAAGCGACTGATCACAGTCCAGTCTGCATAGTCGAGAAAGTCAGTTGTCTCATTTATTTCCTGAAAAACTGAAACCCTTTGTGGATGAGCGAATGGAACACATTATGTTGTACAACTGGAGTAAATTATATCTTCTTCCTTGGCCAGTCATAAGGATTTGTAAAATTAATTTATGTTTAAGACACTCAACTGTTAGAGTTTGGTGTGTTCTGATTAGTACACAATGGCACTAAAAAGGGGTCTCGCCGCAGCTTTGTGTTGGGATAAATCTGCTGATTTTCATCAGTTAGAGAGTGGTTAGTATAGAACATAAGAGGGGGAAAAAACCCAACACAAACCCACAGTGTGAAGTCTATTATTTTTCATTAATAACAGGACTTTTAAAAGCACCTTTATGACAGAGCTGCCCAAATTCTCACATTTACTTGCTTTATAAAATCACACTCTTCCTTGGCCAATGGGGTTTTTACATGCCACAGTTTACAGAGAGTAACTGAGTTAGTTCAGTGAAACCATCTGTAGAAAGGTTATTCTGCAGAGGTTTTAGCAAGGCTTGGAAAATTAGGTTTGGATGGAATTTGCCCATATTCATTCTGAAACATATATACCTATAGGTAGTTTGTTGAAAGTAGATTTCTATAGCGTCTGGCATCAAAATTGACAATATTTTGCATATTGTCCATAAGGGAGAAAAAAGCACTTAAAAAACCTTTTACTCAAATGCATTCCTAAGTTGTGTTTTTATATATGTGAAATCATTTTTCATGTCTTAACAGTAGTCATAAAAGTTTAAGTATGGATAGTCTTACAACACTTTCTGCTTGAAATCAGACTTTAATTTACATATTTATTCTTCCAATAACATAATATACAGGATTCTGCTTCGATTTTATGCATGATACTGCTCATGAAGGGAAGTCATGGCCACTTAGGGAAGTTCATTGCTGAGGAGTGGAAGAAAGAAATGACATTTCCATCTCCTAAAAGGGCAAGAAGGAGGATCTGGGGAATGACAGACTGGTCATCCTCACATTGATCCCTGGGCAGGTCATCCTAGAAACCATTCCTGAGCCTCTTAAGGATAAGAAAGTGATTATGAGACGTTGCATGTGACCGGTCTGATGGCCTTCTATAATGAAATAACCAGTGCAGTGTACAGGGGATGAGCAGGGCATGCTGTTTACCTTGACTTCAGCGAGGCTTTTATCACTGTCTCTGTAACATCCTTGCACACAGGCTGATGAAATAGGTAAATGAGTGGAAAATGAGACAAGCTGAAAACTGACTGGAGGGCTGAAGTTCATGGGGTTGATAGCAGCAGCATAAAGTCCCTCTGGAGGGAGGTTTGCTGGTGATGCATCCCAGGGGTTGATCCTGGGGTCAGCACTGGGTAATGTCTTCATTAGTGACCTGCATGATTGACACAAGTGCACCCACAGCAGTTTGATGATGATACAAAACTAGGAGGGGTGACTGATAGACCTGATATATGTGCTGCCATTCAGAGGGACCTTGCCAGGCTGGAAAAATAGGCCAACAGCGGCCTCATGATGTCCCACAGATGGGAATCCTAAGTCATGCTCCAGAGGAGAATAGCCCCAGCCACCAGAAGAGGATGGAGGCTGATCAGCTGCAAAGTTGGACCTGTGCAGCAATGTGCTCTTGAGGCAGCACTCTGGGCTCCATTAGGCAGGATGCTTCCAGCAAGGGGGGGGAGATGATCCTTCCCCTCTGCTCAGCACTGTCAGAGCTGTCAGGAGTGCTGGGTCGTTAATAGACTCTCCAGTACAACAGATACATGGAAATCCAGTGGAGCACCACTAAGATGCTTAAGGGACTGGAGCATCTTTCATGCAAGAGAAGCTTGAGAGAGCTGGGACAGTTCATCCTGGAGAACAGAAGGAGAAGGGAGAGCTTATCAATGTCTACAAATACCTGATGGGAGGGAGTAATGCTGACAGAGATGGGCTGTCTTCGGTGATGGGCAGTGAGCAGACAGGAGCCACTGAACGCAGATTGAACAACAGGAAATTCCACTGAGAAATAAAGAAAACACTTTTTTACTGTGAGGGTGGTCAAATGTGGGAACCGGCAGTTCAGATGCATTGGGAAGTGTCCACCCTTAGAGAAAATCAAAACCCAACTGGATACAGGACTGAGAAATTATTTGCAAAGGGGAATTGAACTGGGTACCTCCACGTGTCTGACCTTGTCTGGTCCCTGATTCATAGAGTAGCAGTGGTACAGTGGTATCTTATTTCTTCCTCCTTTTTTACCCCTTCTATCCTTGGATGGACAGTAACTTTGCAGTTATGAATATGAATTTATTAAGGCAAAAATTAGACAAATATTTCTTACTGCATATATTATAATGTATTTAAAGAAATGGTAACAAAAGTTACCCTTTCTAAAGGGAAAATTTAGGATATTTTTTTGTTTCTTCAAGTTACTGAAACATTCAAGGTCTTGATTCAGAAGGTTCATGCTTAAAACACTTTATTGAGTCAAAACAGAATGACCTCCCATGGAGTTGGGGAGACTTTAGCATCTCTAAAATTTATCCCTGAGGATTTTGTGTTAGTCTTGATTTATGGTGCTGTCACTGAGGACAGGGTTTGTCTTTTTGTGAGAAGAACTGAACTTTGCTTTTGGCAGGATGGTGGGCATTGTTCATCCTGCTGCCTGGCAGATCTCACCATTTACAAACTCAGGGTGTAAACAAACTGCTGCATTTTCAGGTAAACAAAGTTGCTTTCCCAAAGGTCTTGCCTTGTTTAAGTTTTAGTGGGGCATTGAGATTGACTGATACCTCTGGAAGACTGATACCTCCGCCCAGGTAATTGGGAAGTATACGCAGGGAACTGTTCAGTAAGCATTATAAAGTTTTCTTCCTAGTTTTACAATTTTAGTAATTATCAGCATAAGTGAAGCTCATTTTAGACTCCAAATATGGAATCCAAATCCCCATCAGTTAGTTGCAGGTGACATGCCACCTTAGAATGGGGTCGAATCTCTTTTTTGTATTTTAATTCATATTATCAAGATTTTATTTTGCACAGTGGTTTAAAATCCCAAGACCCCTTCCCAGTTCTTGGTTAAGCCTAGGGGTTTTGTGTTTCCAGCAGTGCAGCTTCTCTTCCATCTGTGATGTCTTTAACTCTTGCTTTTGGATGTTTTCTTTCTAATTTGCTCTAAATGTTCCTTTTCTAGATTTCATCCCTTTACTTGTCACTATGTACTTTTGAATAATTAAATGGTGGTATGTAATGTTTCTCTTCTTGTGCTTTTCCCATATCTGCAGACATCATCACAGCTTAATTTTAGGCTGGAAAAAGCCCCATTTTATATCTGACATTTCAGTTCCTTCCTGTACTTGCTGTTCTCAGTGCCATGCACATTTGGAGAAAAGTGTTTTCCTTAAGCTGGGTTCCTTTTAGTAAAGATTCAATAATTTAGTAATCAAATTCTTTGAGTAATATGATAGTGTTTAAAGAAGGCAATAGGATGTCTCCACTTGCTGAATAAGTAGATGGTACATAATTAGTTTTAGTGACTTCCTAGAGCTTCTCTTGACTTCATAGAAGCAGGAAAGCTGGGAGTTCCTGCTGTTCACATCACCAGGGTAGTGAGACACATTCCTTAGTTATTAGACATGAAAATGTGACTAATTGTCCTGCAAAGTACAGGTCTAAGGAAGGGAAGTGCATGGTGTCCCTTCAGGAGTTAGAGGAGGTGTCAGTAACACTTGTAAGTACAGAGATACACCTGGGGACATATCCCATGGGAAGGGATGGGATGGACAGACAGCAAAGACCTGATGCAGGAAGCAATACTGGGAGAGACATTGAAATCAATACCAATTAACTACATATGCAAAACAATGTAATTACTCCTATCTGGTTAACTGAATGTTATAGCCAGTTATCTACATACCTACCTATGGAAGTACTTTGATATAGAAAATGGCTGGTCTGTGCAGCTGTATATGTATGTGCAACCCTAACTTTTGTAGGGTATGTATTAAAATTTGGTTTGAATGCATGTTATTATTTCCCTGGGATGTCTAATGCTGTGATGGGCTCATTCCTATACTCATCAGAAGGAAACTGTAGTCTCACAATTTTTTGTCATCGAAGGTCACTGAATTTTTATCTTTGTCTTCATAGTCAGTGTCTTACATACTGAGGTGAATTAGTTCAAAATATGGTATTACTGTTTTTCCAAAGTTTGTTTTTAATTAGTTTTTAGCGATTTGCAGTGCTTGTGCTTCTGGGTTTTGAGTGCTTCTGGTTTTTGAGTTGCTGGAAGTTTCCTGGATGTTCTTGTGCTCAGTGCTGAAAAACTGACTTTCTTTGTCACCACCTGGTTGTAACGTTTCCAGTAATTCACGTATTTAGGAGCACATTTGCTTATAATATGGAAACATCTCTGAGAGTTAATATGCTTCATATTCCAAATGTATTCCTGCCAAACAGCTGACAGAAAAGAAATTTAGTGTGTTTTCTTACAATGCTGAGGAGATGTGAGCCCAGATATTATCCAGTCCAAATATATTTAGTAGTTAACTTGTCCTCTGTGATTTTATGGGATCCTTGCCTGGTTTTGGATTTGTAACAGTGAATTAGCTGGTCCTGTGTATGGTGAGCTCTTACGCCTTGATTACTGCTAAATGCAGCAGCCTCAAGCTCAGTCATTCAGTGCTGGAGAGGCTCAGTCTTCATGTGCAGAGACACACAATGCACACGGGTCTCTCGAACAGGCCCCACAGTTGCCCCAGAAGCCGGTGTGGACCTCCAGGTCCCTTCAGTAGCTGACTCACAGACCCTCTGCTTCCTTCAGTATGCATCCCAGACTTATGTCCAGTTTGATACATGGATCCAAAATGTCTTATCCTGTTCATGGGCTACACTCTCGTATACATAGTGAGCACCTGCTCAGCTCTCTCTGGCATTCCAGGCACTGGGATCCCTGTGATCCACCGTTCCAGTCTGGTTGCAGGCAGGGGGAAGTAAATTCCTCTGCACTGAGGGCAGAAGCAGCATCTGTCTGCCCTGTATTAGATAAGATCACAGAATTATTCAGTTTGGAAAAGACCTCTAACATCATTGAATTCAACCACCAACCCAACACTGACAGGTCAACCACTAAATTATATCCCTCAGTGCCACATCTACATGTCTTTTAAATACCCCCAGGGATGGCAACTCTGCCACTTCCCTGGGCAGGCTGTCCCTGTGCTTGACAGCTCTCTCTTTGAAGCAATTTTTTCCTAGGATACAATCTAAACCTCCCCTGGAACAAGTCAAGGCCATTTCCTCGTGTCTTGTCACTACTTACCTGGAGAAGAAACCGACCCCCACCTGGCTGCAACCTCCTTTCAAGGAATTGTAGAGAACGAGAAGGTTCCACCCCAAGCCTCCTGTTCTCCAGGCTGAGTCCCCCCACCTCCCCCAGCTGCTTCTCACCAGACTTGTGCTCCAAACCCTTCCCCGGCTCTGGTGCTCATCTCTGGACTTGCTCCAGCCCCTCAATGCCTTTCCTGCCATAAGTGGCCCAGAACTGGACACAGGATTGGAGGTGAGGCCTCACCAGTGCCCAGTACAGAGGGATAATCCCTGCCCTGGTCTTGCTGCCACACTATTCATGGTGCAGGTCAGGATGCCACTGGACTTCTGGCCTACCTGCTTACACACTGGCTCATGTTCACATAGAAATAGAAAAAGAAAATTATTAGGGATTTCTAGAAAAGAAAAAAAAAAGTGCACGTATTCCCGTAGAAATAGAAAAAGAAAATTATTAGGGATTTCTAGAAAAGAAAAAAAAAAGTGCACGTATTTCCCACGAGATTACCTCACTGCTTTTATACTTTCCGTAGGCTGCATTCATCACATTTATTCAAGGTGGTAAAATCTACATGATTTGGGGCAGTTTTGTGATGGTGTGATCTCAGTAGAAGCCCCAGTAGGGGAAACTGTTTATTCTAGCTCAGTGCACTCCCAGCTGCCCTGGTTATAGTAGTTCCTTTCTGGCCAGGACAGCATTTGGAGGTTGTGGAGGACGGGAGGTTGCAGCAGCTTTCTGTCTCCACAGTCTGCTCTCCTGGTGGTCTGGCCACCTGGAGAGCTCTCCATCATGTTTCAACCAAGCCTGGGCAGTGCCTGGCCCAAAACCTTTCTTAGGCATTTAAAACCCCAAGAAATACAGCAAAAAGTGCTTTATCTATTTCCGTAGCCACCCAACATTTTGAGGTTCATACAAATGTCGGTCCCCGCTCCATGAGGAGCTGTCAGACCTTATCTTGTGCCAAGTCTGAGCGTGTGTTTACACACAGTACCATGATACTTCATGTAGGCACTTAGTGGCTTGGACATTTACCCTTTTGATGAGCCTGGAAACATCATTACAGGAACTTAAATAGATTAGAAATAGAAGCTAAAAGTAAACAATAAAAGCGCTGCAGCAGACTTTTCTTTCTCCATGCTACTATTTTAATCTTCCTGTGAAAATCTGGGTAAGTTGATCCCCCACTTGTAAAAATGTTTCCTTAAAACAGACAACCCTTTGAAATCAGATCTTCTAAGAAGGCTTTGTTATTGCATGACACGTTTAATGGGTAGATGCTTCTATTACCAGGACAGTCTTCCCATAACATTTTACAGCTTTGATGCCTTGCTAATGTTATATTTTGATACATTTCCTTGTCAGTATTTACCTGTGGAGAAACAGCGCTTTCTTATTTTCAACAGAATTTTTATGTGTTTCATAGGAAGACTTATTAATACTTCTAGTGAATGGAAGGTTCTTTAAAAGGCTCCCGTGAACCATTAAAACCAAAGCACATGTGAAATGAAATTCATAACTTGTGTTAAAGCATCAACTTCAGTTTCACTTCCCAGAAGCAAGGGCACCAAATTTTGGGTCCTTTTTTTTCCTTTTTTTAATGTTTTCTTTTAGCTCTTAACCTCCTTTGTGTTCTGCAACCTAGCAAAAATGTGAGCCCTCTGATTCTTAGTTTAGTGTTTATTCTGCTACAGAGAGGTACGACACAAGTGAAGGAGAAATGGAAGAGGTAAAATAATAAACTACTTGAACATTTCTCATTATTACCTCTTGTAGGAGAAAGAGGTAAAAAAAGGTTGTGTTTGGGATTTTAAAGAGTGCTCTCCTAGAAGCAGGTTAGAATCAAGAAACATATCAAATGCTCTACAAATACAATTAAGGAATATAGAAGCTCTACTTTTACTTTAGTGTCTAAAAGTCCCAGATCCTTCGCAAAGAAAAAGGAAGTGGCTGTGGGTGGTGTGGTGGTTTTTACTTTTTGCTGAAACCACCATGCCAGTATCTAGTTTTCTGTGTGTGGGAAAGAAGTTGGCAGAAACTTACATGGGAAAACAGTGAAGGCAAACTGAGATAGAGCGAGCTTTGGAAGGTAGAAAGAGTGGAAGTGAGGGAGGAAGAAAGTAGGTGCATCTGGAACTTGATTTTCAGTGTAACCAGGTAGTGCATTTGACCTTGACCCTTCTTCGTGTTTCAGCATCAGCTTTGGTATGTGACAGAATCACAGAATGGTTTGGGTTGGGAGGGGTTTTAAAGCTTATCCCATTCAAAACCGTGCAATGGACAGAGACACTTTCCATTAGTCCAGGTCATTCCAAGTCCCATCCAACGTGACCTTGAACACTTCCAGGGATGGGGCAGCCACATCTTCTCTGGGCAACCTGTGCCAGGGCCTCATAGGGAATAATGTTGTCCTGTTCTAAACGTGTCCTCTTTCCATTTGAAGCCATTCCCCCTTGTCCTAAGGGATATCCTTTTGCATCAGAATGGATCAGAAATATTACATACCTGTCATCTTCAGTAAATGAAATTCACTTTAGTGCAGTGGTGAGTCACCCCATCTCTCATGCGGGAGACCTGGGTTCGGTTCCCACCAGGGAGGCAGTGGTGCCATTTAAGAGTTGGACTCAGTGATCCTTGTGGGTCCCTTCCAACTCAGAATATTCCGTGATTCTTTTAGATCTGCACTGTGTTTGTGTCTCTTCTGCCTCTCCTGCCTTTTGGGGGAGTTGTTAATTACTAGTGAGAGAGATTTCTGAACACAGACAGGGAGGACAGCTCAACACAGGGGCAGCGTCCTGTCTCAAAACCAGATTTTTGTTCTTGCACCTTTTTGTCTTTGCAAAAGAGACCCCAAGGCCTTTAATTTGTGTATTTTCTAGCATGTTAGTTTTATTTTGCATTTGAAGCAGTAAAAAGAAAGAATAATTACTTTTAAAAATTAAAAAGTAAAAGACAAATAATTAAGAATGAAGAGTATGTTATGGTTATAACTGTCTGTGTAATTTTATATCACATCTTCTAGTGATCAAAAAAGTCCTTTCAATTTACATATGTACCTTAACTGTAATTAAAACCCAACTCCCCTTGATTTTTATCCTATGTGAGCACTTACGAATCTGTGCTGTTATAATAATATTTTATATCAATATACATATTGCGATAATAAATATTTCTATTTTATATGTCTTTTTTATATAATATCCAGGTATTTGCAGTTTATAACCCATTTAATGATTTCTGGATGGATAACTGTGCTGTGCTTATAGTTCCAGGAAGTGTCTGACATTCTAATCCATGTTCATTTGCACTGCTGCTTAATAGAGAAGAAATCACTTGAATTGTGCTCATGTTTGAGATGTTGTACAACACATTATACAACACAACCATCTCTTTAAGATGCTGATAATTATAACAAGAGAAACAAATGATAGGGACCAATACAGTGTACTTTTCTCATGCTAAAGTAGGATAGTGGGTTATGCTCAGCTGCTGCCTGAGTAGTCCTTGTGCTCTTACATGTATCAGGCTGAAATTAGAATTAAAAATTTATTATCATTAAAATTCATTTCAAATGCTGTTTGCAAAATACTAGATGTGATTTCATTATTAGATAAAGAAAAAGAACTCTATTATAGAAGTTCAGATGTTTGTAGATAAAATAATGTTTTATTTTATTGGAAGGTAGAAGAATAATTGATACATTCAGTCACCTATGAAGATTTGAGTCTTGCTTATAAATAAATTTTCACTATTTTTATAAGATTCTGTAGTGTTATTTTTTGGCCTGCGCTGTTTAATTTACAATGAATACATTTTACTCTACAAGGTTTTGTATTTTAAAAACTCAAGTTTAGGCGGAGAGAGAACATTTTATATTTAGAAATGGCCCGAGGAAATTCTAAAAGGCAGAGGAGTTGTCTTTCACCATAACAATGTAAGACTGGAATAGCATTTTTTTATTATGATGTCCAGGTAATGATTTTTTCAGTGAGCCAGTGCTGGGTCATTGTTTGGGAAACGCTCAGGCTCTGCCAGGATCAGGGGTGCTGCAAACTGGAGGTCAGGCTTTCAGAACTTCCACTGCCCATCCCAGGTCAGAGGAGCACTCCCAGCTTTACCTGAGAGATCAGCAGTTAAGGCAGGTGTGAAGAACAATTTCTGGTATTTCTTAGAGAAGAAATATACCAGAAAAAAAAAAAAGAAGAAAAGTAGAAAGAAGAAATACCTTGCAAAAAGCCCATTGTCAGGATTCCTTCTTTATGGCATCTGTTAGAGTGGTTTTGCCTGCTGTTTGCAGTGTTATATGAACACTTTAATCTCTTTATGACCTGTCACTTCACATTGCAGTGTAGCCTTTAAGAGCCTCACATACATACATATTGTGAATCAAAAGATTTAACTTTAGTTTTTTCCTTCCCTCTTTAGCACTCTCATTCAGATTTGGGATAAAATACTTTTACCTTTTCAAATAGTTAATTGGTCATTTTGTAAGCAAAGAGGGCCGAAAATACAGAATTACTCCTAGTTGTAATGCTGCAGCTTTGCTTACTCTTTTCTCAAACATTCCTGCAAACAGGATTTTCTTGTTTCCTCAGTCTTTCAGTTCTTCTCACCATTTGATTTTACGTATTTTCCTGCAGCTCTTTTGTTCCATTAATCTGACTACTTTAGTTTATGATCCTTGCACCATGCTGAGAGATCCATTTCTGTACACACAGGTGTATTAAGCCTGTTATTAATAATATTTCTTCTTTTTCTGGAGACCAGCTACTTTATTTCTTTTTAGCTCACTTCCATAACCTTGCAATAAACCTCCTTCTTTCAGGTTTTCCTTGGGAGATGCTCGCAGGCCACTCCATGAAACTGCAGTACTGGTGGAAGACGTTGTCCACACCCAGCTGATAAATTTGGTAAGAACTTAATTGATAAATAGTCCTAACTCTAAAACTGCTTCAAACCGCATAAAATTTTCTTGATCAAGTGGCTAATAACAGATTGTTCTGGTTTTAGAAACTCACAAAGTGCAGAAACTGAAGGTGATGTTTTTGGTATCAATGAACCGTAGAATATATACGCTTTTTTTGTGTGTGTGGGATATCTGCAACCACACCTAAACCTGGGGAATAAAGCTGGTGGGTTATTTGTTAAAAACTTAAAGTTGTTAAAAACTTGAATGACTGGCTATTCAGCTATCAACTTCCTTGCTAATTTTTTGTGTGTTCTAGTACTTCTGTTAATGCATTAATTGCTTAGGATTTATGTTTTAGTATTTGTACTATGTAATGTTTTGATATATGCAAAAAAACCCCCCAAAATGTGGAATATTTGAATATACTGAAAGCAAGTGAAAATGTTGTATAAATGAGGCTTGATTTAATCTCCTCTGTCAGAAGCAGCTCTAAATTCAAACATCTCCATAGTTTTTAATAAATTTCAAGATGACCTCTTAAGAAATCACTGATGGTATTTTACATCATGACACAAATATGGCATCAGACGGTTTGTATAAGTACAATCTGACAGGTCACCTGTAGATTGGAAAGTGTAACAAGTGTGTTTTACCTATTACAGTCTTTAAGAGACGTAGATGTGGCACTTGGGGACATGGTTTAGTGGTGGCCTTGGCAGTGCTGGGTTAATGGTTGGACTCAATGGTCTCAGATGTCTTTTTCAGCCTTAATGATTCTGTGATTCAAATGAAATTAGCAGCACGTGTAGGAACGGACATTGCATGGAACTAGCATATATAGATATGTAATACTAATACATATGATAATTAATATTTGCATGTGATGAGTCCCTGGATCAGCTCGAGCTTGGACCTGCGAGTTCCCGGATTCTATAATGAGCCCTTGTAGGAATCAGAAGGGTTTTTAAGTCTCAAACTGGCTTCTGGTACTACATTAACTAGAACTAAAAACGTTTGTAAAAGGATAAAATTCAGGGAACAACACACAAATATCCATCTGTAAGTATAATACATAGTTTATATTTATTTCTATATATTTATACCTACAACTCAATACATACGTATATATTTAATAAGAAATACACTATAAATGAACTTCCCCTTGCCCACTCTTTGCCTGCAGACAGGTGTTTTCCTTCAGCTTTGCGCATAATCCAGCAGCCGTTCGGTGGTTTCCTGCACCTCAGCAAATGCCTTGGCATCCCTTCCAGCTCCAGGCAGTTTCTTTCTGCTCATACCTCCGCAGCCCAACAGTGTGTCCCTGTCTTTGCAGTCTCCTGGCATCTTTGTGCTGTGGATTCTTTCCTCATTACGCTCCCCTTGGTCTGTCCTGAACGTTCCCCGTGGCTCCTTGGAGGGGACAACGTCTCCCCGCTCTCCACAGGTTTCCCACTGGTTAAACATGCTGCTCCAGGCGTATATTTGTGATTATTATTCCAGCTTGAACTCTGACAAAATAACATTTTCCCTTTGTTAATGACCCCTGTAATTTATGCAAACCGGTGGCTGCGGCTTCGCTCTTCCCTGAGCAGCACCGTGGTGGACCCTGTGCTTCCCTGAGCTGAGCTTTACACCAAGCCCTGCCTTTGGGAAAGTGCAACCTGTGGCCATGTGGTCTTCTGCACTTTAATCAAAGCCGGGCACTTTACTCGGGGCTGGCGTGACCTGGGGTTAACCCTGTGTGGGGTGTGTGAGCATGTAGGATTTCCTGACAGAAGGAAGAATGGAAGCGGAGCAGCAGATAAACAGCTTTTCTAACCTTTCCCCTCCCAACCCGAGACAGTGCTTTATTTCTGAGGAAGTGAAAGTATCTTTAATAGCTCATTGCTTTGACCTCTGACATTCACATGCCGGAACTCTTAAATCAGGAGCGTTTTACGTGCTCTGGGCTGCTGATAGGGAATTTGGCACATTTGTCATCCTTAAGTCCGCATCCTATAGAGCTGTTCTGTGTAGTTACATGAAATTTTCAGTTTAGATGTAGGTGTTTGTGTGGGTATTTACCCAGTACTAGAAAAATGCTATTTTTGTAATTGAAGCTGACTGCAGATGTGAATTTATTGTTTACCACCCAGGTCTTGTCATATTACTAATGTTAATGGACTAGTCAGTTCTCACTATGTAATTTAATGATTTCTTCCCAAAATTCATGTCCATTTTGCCATCCATAATACTTGAATAAAGCTAAACTGTAGAAGTTACTTTTATGCCTGCAATAAAGCTGGCACATTGCATATATCCTTCATAGTGAACATTCATAAAAGAGCTTCTAGTTGTTGATTAAGTCCAGGTTTGAGCTACTGAATTAAAAAATAAGTCGCCATTTTGATTACCTTTGATTGGTTGACTTTTGATATCTCGCAGATTTATAGTTCCAGCTTCCTATTTTCAGAGTTAATCTGAACTCTATTAAATCAGGGTCTGCTTTGGACAGATTTATACGGCCACTGCTTCAAACCAAGTCCGGCTGCTGCAGCAGATGAGGGCACCAACAAGGAAAGAAGACTTTTAGGAGTCTGCTTCATGTTTTATGATCATTTTTGGGGTGTTTTCTGAACAGTATATACACTGCTTCTACTAAAACTGGAAGTAGTATACTATGTGTAGAAGCATCTCCAGGGGAAGATTCATGTCATCCTGTTGAATGAACTTGTACCTCTCAAGGAATTTATTTTCTCAGCTGACTAATAAAGGGATCCTTTGACAGCTAGATGAGGTTGGAATATCTAGGAGATAACCCTAAAGATTGAGAGATAAGTTCCATCCAGTTTGTGTCAGGATGCTAGTATGAGTTTAAATTTTTTATGTTTATATTGTAATTATAATCACTTTTGGCATAGCGAACAAAAGAAAATAGAACAAATCCCTACACTAGAAAGAGGAAGTTCTGTACATTTTTTAGTCAAGCATAATGTATTTGAAGAGCACAGTGAATTTAAGTTTTAATCTGAAATCAGATTCACAGTAACTAAATGTTCATTTATAGGTAAATGTTAAAGGGTTTTATAGATGCCTTCATATTACCCTGAAACCGTATTTATGTGTGCTAAGACCAGAGGTTCTAGTCAAGGCTATATTGTTCTTTATGGTTAAACACAAGTAGTGCAAGGAAAATTGCGCTTTCATAAAGGCTCCACAGGGAATGCAAAAATGTGTTAATCAGATGGGGACGAGCCTTTAAATTACTGATCATTTGATGTGGAACAAGGCCTCTTTTAGTTTCTTCTCTCATGATATTTGATACAATCTGCGTGTGCAGTAAGGAGATTATGACACATCGTAGTCTATAATAATCTATTAATATTCAAATTCCTTAGGAGAGGAACTCAACCTGCTTCAGGGCAAATCAATATTATTCAGCATAACATAAAAAAATAAAGAGGCTGTAACTAAGAGGAATGGAATATGTTTGTTTTTTTCATTATTAAACCACCATTGAGAGGTTAATCATCAAAATAGCTGAATTCTTGGACATACACAGATGAAAAATTATTTGGAAATTATTCTATATAATATTTAAGAAAGAGAAGTCCCTCCTCATTGTCGCCTGATCTCCCCAGAATTTTTATCAAGCTGGGCTAAATCATAAGCAGATGTAGTATTATTAGACTAATACTAAACCCCAAATACTATTGTCTTCTCTGGATAGGCCATAGCTCCTTGTTCATTTTTCAGATATCATGATCAAGACAGATAGACAATAAGATCATGATGTATTGTTTAAGTGAAAAAGGGTGTCAAGGAGTTACCTTCCTTCTGCTGAGGATGTATCAGCTGGGCATTTTTCATCAGAGTGAAGTACCAGCAGTTTGTTCTTGGGGAACACTGAGTATGGCAGGAGTAGTGCAGATACCTGTTTTCACAGAATTCAGTTGTAGGTTTGATAATGGTGTTTTGGAGACATTGAATGGCTTCTGGGGAGAGATTAGATTTCTTTTTACAAAGTAAAAGATATTTTAGCAGTAGGATGGAGTTGCTCAGTGGTTGCTCAGAGGGAAGGCCACAGCACATTGCAGCAGCCTTGGACTGAATCCTTTAAATGTTTTATCTGCTGTAATACTTTGTAGTGTGTGATAAGTCATCGTGGAGACTGTCATGAATGATAGAATTCATGTTAATAGAGTTGTGGTTTGCTCCCTGTCAGCTGATGTGTGTCTGCTGGAAGATGGACTCTGATCTCTTCAATTGATGTCAAGTCATTTAAGCTGAACCCACTCAGTTGGCTTTTATAGAATGCAGTAGCAGCAACTCAAAGGAGCTTCAGTTGCCTGAAATTATGTTGTACATGACATCTGTTGGGGATTTTTTCATCATTTACTTTTATCTTCCTATGGAAGAATTTAATTTCATACAACTCGTGCTGCTATGTAATGCTGTTAATATTCCGCTCCTGCTTCCTTTGTAGAGCCTAATTTGGGTCCTGTGTTACATGTATGGATATATGAACACTTTGTGAATACACATGGAATGCTATTGGAAATTAGTTATCTCTTACACAGATAGTGTATTTAATTCAGAATCGTTCCTTTGGTCTCAACCAAGGCACAAAGCACAGGTCAGCATGTGAATAATCTAGACTGGAATACATAGATTGTATTAAAATGAAGCAGTAAATCATAGGTAGAAAACTCAGAGTGAGAAGCAGAGATTCAGCAGTATCCCAAGTCCTGAGTAAGTCCTTGGTCATTCCATCCTGAGGAGCAAGTTGCTTTTTATAGTAGGGAGTTTAGTAAAGACTTGAGTCATTTGCCTGGGAAAATGAATGCTGAAAACACAGAGACAGGCATAAGGATATGTTTACTGATACTAAATGCTAAGTTACTCTCATGAGCAGCATGAATTTTATGTTTTCAAAGGGCTTTACATTTTCTGGATCAACATGGTGTACTTTCTTCACTTTGCAGCCTTATTCCTGCAGCTGTTAAACATTTTGTTGCAGTTTAGAACAAAAGGAGGAGGGAAAACTCACCTTTGCCTGCCCATCCAAAGAAAAAGACAATGACAGTGGGAGAGGGGAGTTGGAAAAAAGAGAATTTAAACAGAAACAAAGATAGAGCTTTCTTGGTCCTTTGCAACAGGTTCCTATGGGTATCTTTTTTTCAGATCCGATCCCACTCATTATTGGTTCACAAACTGGATTAGTCATTCTAATGAATGCAACCTCACACAGTTCCAGGTTTGTTTACTGTGTTTTTGAACTGTTAGACTTGCCACCTTTATACACATAATTGTAACATTTCTGGCATTCCTTTAAAAAAAGCAAGAATTGGTACCAACTTTTCCATGAACAGGATTTGCCCACTGATAAAACCCAACAGTGTGAAACACTGCTCCCTCTTGATCCCAAAGTCATGAGAGACTGTCACTTATGCTACCCCAGTAACGGGAAAAGTCCTTGTTTTATGAGTCTGTTTTAAAACAGTAATAAAGTTTCCTGTGCAGGACATTAATTAAAGGGGTTATCAAAATAAGACAAACTAATATAATTTGTGATTGTACAAAATAAAGGAAGTCGAGGGTACCAAAGGGACCTAATGAATCACAGGATGGAAACAATCTTCTGGCTAACTAAACATTCAGACTTTGTACGAAGTCATAGGGTGTATATACAGCTCTGCAAACCGGAACACGCCGTGTATTTACATGGATGGGATAAAGGGAGTTCACAAAAACCATCTGGGAAAAAGCCTTCCACTATTCCCTGTGTTCCTACTGTAGAGTCAATTAAACAACACGTGTACATTTGCAGCAAACACGTGGCGCACCTGCCCTGGAAGAAATCAAACTGGAAAATAAGTCCATAATAGAAAAAATGCCGTGGGTACCAGCATTGTGCATTTGTTTGCATTTCCCATGTGTGATAGAAAAAGAGAGATGGGGCCTTAGCCTAAAGTGGTTGTTAATTGTTCCCTGTGCATTTGCAGCATTTCAGTGTGGTCAATATTTAGATTTATATGATAGATTTATATTACAGTTTATATGAAAAGCCACGTCCTCAGTTTTGTACTTTTAACATTAGCTGCCCCTTGTTCACCATATTCGGACCTATTTATTCTAAAGCACAGAATCTACTTCAGGAAATGGTTCAGGAGCCCCAGTCAGGGATTCTGGGCTCTCTCAGCGTATTTTGTTAAGATGAAGGATTTGATGACTTACTTGGTCAGATTTTTTTTTTTCCATGGATCTTTCTACACAATCGACAGGTGCTGTGAGGCAGAGATGCTGCTCTGCATCCAGTGGTGATGGACTTCACTGACCTTAAAAGTGAAAAGACTAAGATACTGTTATTAAGAATCATCAGCCATTAAACAGATGGAAGTTAATAATTATGCCCATATAAGTTTAGCAATATGTCCTATAGTGAAGAAAAATATCCAAAGCATTGACTAAATTGAATGGAAAATACAAAGTGATCAATGGTTAAAGGTTGACTTGTTGGGCATATAAAATGGAAAGAACGAAGGCAGCTGTAATCCCAGTATTCCCTGGGTTTTTTTATATCAGTCTGGGTCTTTAATAACGCTATCATGGATTTATGTGTGTTGTACATGTATGTGAATATATGTGTCTGTATGTGCAGGGCTGTTTTTTCCACTCTTCACACATCAGATTCCTTTTTGGGCTGTTGGACAAAAGGAATGAAGTATGTCTGAAATTTCACTCATGGGGGCCTTGGAATTTGTGGCATTCTTAAATATGTTCTCTATAATTCTCTTGGCTTCTGGGGTTTTTATGAAACAACTGATAAACTGATCCCAGCCTGACTTTCCAAAATAGAGATCCATCCTGTATTTATTTTTTATATATACTGTTAGGAGTGTGTATTAGCAGCTATAGAAATCCTTGATTAGCTGAGATGAGCAAAGACATTTAGTGCACAAATACTGTGTCTGGGGTGTTTGGCTACTTCTATTGATGTCACTAACAAATCAAGAGGTTAAGAAGCTTAAGAATAATCATTAGATTTTTATTGCTCAATATGACACACTCTGGTAAGTCAATGATTTGACTATTATTTTGAAAATCGTAATCACATTCCAAGCTCCAGAAGTCAAATAGAAAACTCATATTCAGGGTTTCATTCTTTCTTTAAATTGTTTGTATGGTGTAAATTGAGTATTATAAGCGTATGAGCATGGATGTGAAGTCCGTATCTGCATGCAAAGACCAGTCTTGCCTAGTATTCTGATTCTGACAGCAATTAGCAAATTAAAAGAAGAGATTCTGAAATTTATCAATGGCGTGCAACACACAGATATTTTATAAAGAGGATGAACCTCAAGGTAACTTTGGAAAGCATCTGTATGTCTTTGAAATCAGCTCCAAAATCTGAAATACAATGGGGGGCTGTTAGTTATTATTTGTATTGTCTTACTTGCTCTGTTTCAAATCATTGTCAGAAAATGTTAAGTGACAGTACGTGGTGAAGGGTAACATCCCTTCTGCTTGTTCTCTGAGATCCTGAGTGGATTCACCTGAACAAACATAAAGGCAGACAAACACATTTTTCTGAAGCTGAGATGGTGATGCCAGATCATATTTTGTGTCATGAGAGATAAGTGGGTGCTTTTAGGATGTGATTCTTCACATCCTAAAGGAGTGATATAACATCCTGGCTACGCATCTAAAATCTGGACTTTTTAAGTGAAGCGAGAGTCATCTCACCTCTGTGGCTTCTGGCATTAACTATATTTTTTTGTATATGTATTTAGTTTTTCATTGTTTCGGAGGAAAAAAAAAGCCCAACCTGTAAACTTTAAGTTGTTAAAGACACAATTTATGTATATCTGTGGTGTAGGAAGAGTAGTGTAAAATTCTGCGTGGTCTTAAAGTGTAGCTCATAAACCTTAAGGGTCATCTCAGAGTGGTTAAAAGAGCAAATTCATTGTACTTTTTAAATCACCTTATCTGATTTCAAGCAAACTTGATAGTTTCAGAATAACTTTTTTAGGAAGGTTGGCTTGTTAACAGTGTTATGCAGTTGCAAGGAAATGTGGTCACAGCTGCTTCTGGTTTCTTAGCTAATCCACCTGATTGGAAACAACAGGTTTTTGATATTTTTCCACTTCTTACACTGACACCTAGTGTTCAGAGGTCCTGAGTTTCTAATATTGCACTTAGTTATTAATAGACAGCTGTCCATACCAAAGTTCTCCACCTTTGTCAACATCTTCCTTTCTGTTTTGCTGAAGAAAACAGTATCTGAAGGCAAAGGTGGTGCCATCATTCAAAACAATTTTATTTTGGAAATACAAACAGTGCACAACTACTGGAAAACTTGGCAGAAGCTATTTTTCTTCTTGAAGTGCTGCAAAGTCTATTTTTGTAAAATTTAAGTGCTTTAGTTTTGGCAAGTGCGACCCTTTTGTGTCTGTACGTGTCACTGGCCAACAAAAACAGTGATAACAGCAGAAGCCCTTAGATCAGTATTTATGTAATTGTGGGAGATGTCGATGCTTTTTATTTCTGTGTTCTTTTATCTTCAAGCCACGAGTTCTGCCTGGTAGGAGTGTTGATGGTTGCACAGTCCTTGAGTGGACAGAAAATAACTTATAGTCAAAAACTTGCACAAACAGTCTTTTATCTTGGACTTGCAAATAAACGAAGCAAAGCGCGTATGGGCTGTAACCCATTCCCGGCACAGATGGTAACTGAGAGTAAGATTTACTCTCTGTTTTGCCTGTGATTTTCAAGTATGTTAATAGAAGAAATGCTCTCTTTTAAGGTAATATATTAAGACTTTCACAGGTTATTCTGAGTTGGAAGGGACCCACAGGATCATCTAGTCCAACCCCCAATCGAACGCCCACCCAGGGATCATTTCTGTATCTAAAAACATCAATGATTTTTTTCTGTTTTAGTGGTGAGTTTCATGGAAAAGTGAAAGATATTCAGGCACAGAAAATGCATTTTAAATTTATCCTTGATTTGAAGATTCTTCCCTTTTTCTTTCATGGTTATCCCAGTAGATACCCCAAAATGCCACCTTTCCAGTGCCTCACCACCTTCACAGTAAAGAATTTCTTCCCAATACTTAATCTGAAGCTGTTCTCTGTCAGTTTAAATCCATTCCCACTTCTCCTACCACTTCATGCCCACAGTGCCCATTTTCTGTATTTTGGGTAAAGGTATTTTACTTCTGTGTGTGCACATGGCACATTAGATGCTGTACTATGTTGTAGCCTACCTGTAGTTGATACTTCTGTGAACCAGAGTCTGCTTGTCAGAGATATAATCAGAGGCTTCTTTCAGGCATTTAGATTGGATATTAGGAAGAGATTCTTTGCAGTGAGGGTGGTGAGGCCCTGGCACAAGTTGCCCTGAGAAACTGTGGCTGCCTCATCCCTGGAAGTGTTCTAGGCCAGGTTGGATGAGGCTTGGAGCAACCTGGTCTAGTGGAAGGTGTTTCCCCCTGCCTATTGTAGGGGATTTGAAACTAGATGGTGTTAAAAGTCCCTTCCAACCCAAACCATTCCTTGATTCTGTAATTTACTTTCACGGTGAGGTGAATTTGGATGCAGGATGGTCATTTCTGTCTTATGACTATAAATGATGCCTTGGGTGGTGGAATCAGATGCAGATGTCTGGGTTTAGTCAGGTAACTCCCACCTGAGAGGTAACTCCCCCATGACAGAAGTCTTGAAGCAATGCAAAGGAGAAAGGAGGAAAACAGAAATTTCTCTGATGGCAAAAGGAGATGTTAACGGTGTCAAAAGCAACAGAGAAGTCAGAGAAAATAAAGACGTACTGGAGGCCCAGATTTCTTGCCCGGAAGAGGCACATAGTGTCCCATATATGAACAGTTTTAAGGGATGGGATTTATGAAAAGACATCTTGGAGCTGATCCAAGGCAGAGTTAGAAGAGGGGAAGTCTGTGCATTAGCTGGAAACTGCATGGTCTATTTTTTTTAATAGATGAAGAGAGAGAAACAAATGGGAAAAGATTTGGAAAGACAGGCTGGATTGAGATACGGTTTCTTTAAAAGGGAGGATAGACGGAGGACATCTGTACACTGGGAGGGAAGGTACCAGAGAGCAAAGAAAAATTGAAAACTAAGTAGGCAGGATATGATGCAGCTACTGAGGTGGGTCAGAGTTGGGAAAAAGGCCAGCAATTTATGACAAGAGAAGGTGTTCAGGAACAAAAACTAAGTGCAGATTCGTGGGAATGCTTATTTTCTCTCCCATAGCAAAAAATTGTGGTGCGTAAAGTGGAACCCAGGCGGTGAATAAGGAATGGGAAGTCTGAGATTTAGCAAAAAGTTGTTTAAAGTCGTGAAGTAAAGAAAGGTGAAACAACCTTGTAGTGGAAAAAGTTTGGATGAGTTTCCCATGACACTTTCTCAAAATGTTCAATAGCAAGAGAATGGGAATAATTGAAAAAAGAGGCAGAGGAGCTTGAAAGAGAAACTGTGACTGGTGCATTGGAGCCTGCAGAGGGTCTGATCTGGAGGAAGAATTTAGGAAGTAGCTTTACAGGACATTAAGTGCTGATGACAGGGAAGTCATCACGAAGTAGTAAATGGAGTGAGAGTGAGCAGATGTGCTACTCCAAATTGAATCTCAGATGAGGCCAGAGAAAGTAGGTGGATAACGATTATAAACAGGTGGAACTTGGTCATTGGTTTCACCAAGAAGGAGAGCACAGGATGAGGAAGAAAGGGAGAGTCAGATTCTACATTTCAGTGAAGAATTAATGGTAAAAAAATTCTTGACATATGTGCTTCTTCTGTGGACAGCACCCTACACATGGAAGTGTGGATACCAACATCTTTGCATCACCACAGACATGCAATCATATATTCATGTATAGAGATTAATACTTAGCACTTACATGGTGATACACAGCCTGATACCAGTATATCAACTTCAGTATATTCAGCAGATATTGTTCATGACAACAATTCTCACAATACTCAGTAACTACGTTTTTTATCGTCCCTAGTTCTTGAATATGTTTTTACGTTGTTTGCCATTTTGGCCTTACGTTATGCCATCACCATTCCAGATTCAGAGAAAAAATGGAATCACTTTACTGATGAGAAATTAATGTACAAAGAAAACAAAGTGGATTTTCCCCAAGTCATGAAACAAATTAATGGCAGAGCTGAAAAAAGTTGACTGGTTGTAGCTGGGAGGAAAGCTGTGCAAAGCTATTTTATACTGACGGTCTGTGTCTCGGCCAATTGGATTTTTATTTGACAGTGCAAAGGTGTAATAACTTTTATTGTAAGAGGAAGAAAAATACATCAAGGCTAATATATAATGGAGGACCTACTAGGGATATGCATAAATGCGTATCCTGTTCCTTGTGTATACAAGCTTAATTGTGTCTCTTTTAATTTTGCCGTTTGATTCAACGGGATTGTCAGGTAATCGTCCTATTGAAAGTACAGAAGAGGATAAAATTTCAAATACCTTTGTTAATCTCTTCTGGCTGTTAAAAGAAAAGATTTATTGGTATCAAATTTTATTACATTCTTAGAATTTAGGGATTGATTGGCTGCTAGTTTAGCTTACTTGTCTCTTCCAGTTAGAAACCCAAACACAACAGAAGAAAGACATTGCATTGAAGCTGACATGCAACAAGTGAGTGAAAGTTCACTTGGCTTTTTCTCTCGGCACCAGGTGCAAAAGTTGGCTAAAAGTGCTGTGGCAGGCAGTTATTTTAAAGCAGTTTCTGGTTTAGTGTTTTATCAAGCCCAGGAGTGAAATATTCTGCAACTACTGCAGTTTCACAAAGCTGCTTTTTAAGGTAGAACTCTGAATTGTTTCACTAATTAAAATGACCCAGTACAAACATTAATCATATAGTAACTGTTAATGGGAGGAATTTGGGGATTTATGGAGGGCTGTGGATGGTATTTTAAAAGTGAGTATCATTTCTTTGGTTAATACACAATAGGCTTGCAGTCTCCAGATACACCAGAGGTTCTTGAAATCTTGAGGACCTTCTGGGATAAAACAACTTTAAGGGTTCCCCAATTAGCGACTTGACTAAATCTGGTAGGTTTTTTCCTTGAACAGCTGCCCCACTGCCACCTGATTGTGTATTTTGAAATGCTAGTTCTCTAAACTGCAGCTTTCTCAGAGTGAAGGTGGAGGCTCAATGATGACATAAGCTGCAGAAGTGTAGAGTTCAAGTGGTTTGCATGTGGGATTGCCAAATAACAGGGGTTTGGTTTGTTTTCATTTTATTACACCGATTCTCTTCCCCAGATGTCTTGGATTTCTGTGGTACCCCCCTTGCCTTAGATTCTTGCTTCTCGTAACGTAACTATTTTTATTAGGCATCCCACTAATACTTAGCATTTTTACTCAGCACCTGTTTTCTTGAAAGCACTTTGCAATAACAACTGGTTAATCCTCACAAAGGTCCTGAATTTCACTGTCATTCGTGGTAACACATGAAAAGTGAACTCAATGACGTCCCTAAAAATGTGTAATGGCTTTGACACCTGCATTAGGACTTTGCCTATTCTGTGTCCACACTACCCAGGCTGATCCTCAGCCTCTCCACATGCTGAGTTTGTGGCATGCCAGTTATAAATTGAGCATTTCCTCTTGGTTCATGACACATTTTTTACCCTGATTTCTCTGGAATTTCCATCCTGAGCTCTGTAGAAGAACTATGCTGGAAGGAGCCTCAAGAGGTCATCTGAGCCATATCTGATCCTGAACTAATTTTGGCGTTTGTTCAGGAAAGCTCTTAAATGTATAAATATAAATGAGTGTGTATGTGTGTGTATACACAGTTATTTATTGAATCAATCCCCATTTTTTAAAGAATTACAGATAACTGCTTCATCAAAAGTTGATGTAAACTACAAGCAATTCCTCTGAAATACTTGCACAGAATATCACGATTGATACGTATTGCTGTGGAAGGTACTGGTACAACAAAAAATTTGTACTGAGAATGACAATGTTATTAAATCTAGTACTGTCCCTTCTGGAAGTATGGCTTCCTTTTTAAATTATTTTATTTTATTTCATTATTATTTTTTATGGACCTGTAGCACAAAATCCATTCACTACTTCAAGTAAGGTGGTGATTTTGCTGCTATAATAAACCCTCTGCTAGTTTGACTGTACTTGGCCTGTCCATCTGAAAGCTACAACTTTATGGAAACAGAATGAAATAAAGTGTTCTCTAATATGTCACAAATCATAGTTAAAACTGGAAATCCAATCTGACACTGTGGTCTTGATTTGTATGGTTTGCCTACCCCTTTTTTTGTTTCTGCAAGGCAGTGTATGTGTTTAAAGGCTGGAGTCCCAGCCAGGATTTTCAGTCTTAACTCTGAATTTCCTTCCTTTAACAGGTTTAAAGCAAGCCTTTCAGATTGCTTCAGTATAGCTCTTAGGACTTGAATTTCCTTTGTGTTCATGTTGGTCCTTTTCCAGTATTTATTCATACATTTGAAACTCCTTCAAATCTGTGTGTATGGGAGCAGTTACAATAGGAGGTGGTGGCATTTCTATTATATTCCTGGTAGAGTTGATCCAAATTATGCCTGATTTTCAACTCAGATACAGCAAACCTAAAATTCAGGCTCTTGCTCAAGCGTTACAGGGTTCATGTCCAGCTCAGAGGTCTCTGTAATTACCATGTCTGGCTGGAAAACAAGAATTCCATTTCCTGAAAAATACAGACGTTTTGAGATTTGCTTTCCTTTTTCATCAGAACAAAACTAAAAGATTTTTTTTAAAAAAAAAGAAAAGTAAAAATCTATTGAAATTAAGCAATCTCTTCACCTGGTAGTCCAATGTACAGGACAACAGCCCTGGGGAAAAAAGACCTGGTGGCAGAATGTAAACTTGAACCTGAGTTTCCCATATGCTGAGTGAGTGCCCTAAATGTATCTTTTTATATATAAATATATAAATATAGCTGTTCAATATATCTTTTGATGTTTTTTTTTCCCCCCTATATGATCTTGATATCTTGCTCAGTACCTACATGCAGAATTGTTTCAATGGATATGATTTTTCCAATTAGGAAATATTTCAAGGTGCTGAGAAGCAGTCGTGATTAAGTTATTAATGTATTTCACAGTGTATGTAATCCAAAATAATCCTTAATGATGATTATATGTAGTTCTAAAATTCAGCTTAATTTTCATAAATCTTTTGCTTCATCTATAGCACATACAACCCCCTGATACTGATTATAACTAAAGAAATATGTTTTTTTCTCTAAGAAGAGTTTTCATCCCACTCTATTTGTTCTTCATAGTTTCATGTTAGGACAGTTTTTGGAAAGGTCACTATGGAAAAGACTTAATCTGAGCATTTGATCCTGGTGAACCTGTTTTAGTAAGGGAGTTGGACTAGATGATCACCCATGGTCTCTTCTAATTTAAATCCCAATGAATGTTCTTTTGCATCATTAATACATGAAAGCAGTCATATATCTGAGATCTGTCACAATTCTCTGCCATACTCTGTTATCACGAGTTGGTGACCTCTGTTAAAAAAATCCTGTCAAACTTCTCCATTAGAATAAAGTTATTATTTTTCCCAGTACATTCTTATGAAGAAAAGGAACTCTGTTTAATCCAAAAAGCAAATATTGCCTTCTTCCAAAGTCTTGCTAAACCTCTCATCTCTTTTAATATCTGCAGAAATGTCCATGCCAGTTGATTTTCTGAGGTTATTGCTATCCACACTGCATGTTATGTTTGTGTCTGTGTAATTTGGTGTCTGCCATCCTGGACTCTCACCTTTTTTACATGACAGTGTGGTGGCCAACACTGCATTTCCACCACCCACCAGTACCAGCAGCATATTGAATGCTGCTGCAATGGAAATAAATATATAGCAAAAATAAATAAGTGAAAAAAGGGCTTACTACTTAATTCAACATTTCTAAAGAGAATAGAATTTTAAGGACCTCAAATGACTCTAAGCCCTTGTCGGGAAGTTTTGGTATAATTGTAATCCAATATAACTAAGCTGTCAAAGCTATTTAAGACTGTCTTGCAGGACTATGTATGTTTGAAACACCAGCTCAGAATCAGGGCAATGGAAGGTTTACATCTCACTCTTATGCATTTTGTATGTATTGTGTGTATTCTTGCAGTCAAGAATAGGTATAAACACCTCTTTTGGGGAGCCAGACTGGAATATCCTTTGTTCGTAGATTTAATTAATTATTTTGCACTTATCTGCTGCTACAGCTCCTGCAGACTTTTTACCCGATCCACAAAAACGGGTAAGAGGTGTGTCTGGTTGAATTTCCACCTCAAATAATTTTTAATCACATAATTTTGGGAGTGTTTTTTGGGGGTGGTGGGATTTTTTTGCAAGGCATTAGGCCCTTACACAGTTAATCTAGCGAAGTCTTAATGTTATACAGAAGTTATAGCTCTGGTGGATTTCTGGAGGATGGTTAATGCAGAGTTTACATTTCATATTCTAAGGGAAATGTAGTGCCGTTCCGCCGCCGTATGCCATGCGTTTCATTAGTGCTGGAGACAGCAGGAGGCTATTTTGTGGAAATGTTTCTGTCACTGTCAGTAGAAACATGCCTGTCTGGTTGAAAAATAGCCTGTGTCTTGCCAGTTCCCTACTTCTAAGCAATTGCAGTAGGAGGATGTTAATCTTAACCTGTCACAACCCATTTAAAATCCAAATTTTTATTAAACTTCCAAATATTTCAGTAATATAAGTACGGGAGACAGGACTCTGCTCTTATGCAAGAGCTGCTGCCCTTCTCAGGTGCAGGAAACACTTTAATTAGTGTTTATTAGTGTTTATTAGTTAGATGTGCTGGAACTCCCAACCAGACTCTGCCAAGGCATGTGAACCCTGTAAGGTTTGCTGGAGTCAACTCAAGAGCACTGAATTGTGGGCCTCATGTCTGTTCTGCTGCCTGTAGACCAGGAATTGTATGAATGCAGAAAGAAGGGGTTTGGGATGCATCCAAAGCAACGTGGGCAGCAGGTCAAGGTGGTGAATTCTGCACCTTCAGCTCTGCTCTCCTGGGACCCCACCTACAGAACAGGAAGGACATGGACCTGTTGGAGCAAATCCAGAGGAAAGCCAGCAAGATGATCAGAGGGATGGAGCACCTCTCCTATGAGGAAAGAACTGGATTTGTTCAGCTTGGAAAAGAGAAGTCTTTGGGGTGACCTGATTGTGGTCTTCTAGTACCTGAAGGGAGCCTGCAAGAAAAATGAAGAGAGACATGTACTGGCAGGACACAGAGGTATGGCGTCAAACTAAAAGAGAGTAGGTTTAGATTGGATGTTAGGAAGAAATCTTCCGTATGATGGTGATGAGGCCTTGGCCCAAGGAAGCTGTGGCTGCCCCATCCTTGGAAGTGTTCAAGGCCAGGTTGGATGGAGATTGGAGCAGCCTGGTATAGTGGAAGGTGTCCCTGCCCATGGCAGGGAGGGGGAGTGAAATGAGATGATCTTAAGGTTTCCAACCCAAACCATTCTCTGTGATTCTGTAGCATATTTGCAGATATCCATGTCTTTTTGCAGCAACCTTGAACACATCTGGTCTTACAGCAATGCCAGGAACCTCTCTGGGAAGAACTAGTTGCCTGATGGAAAATGTACTTTTTGTATCCTTGGTTATTCTTAGACAATATATTTGTGTCATAGGCTTTTCCTGTGCCCCCAGGTTTTTGTTTTGGTTTGGTTTTTTAATGCTTTTCAAGCCTGGGCTGATGGTTACTACGTGTGTGTTAGGTGGATGGGCTGTGAGAAATGTATTTGGAATTAGATACTCTCTGTCCTGGTTGACAGGAGAGGGTACCAATATAGGTGCCTCAATTCCTTCTCTGATCCACCTGCGGACCGGTGAGAAGCTTATGCATATAGGCTCAGTCCTTGCACTGGGTAGATGATGGTCTCTGCCTGAGTTGTGTCTCTGGAGGATTAAAGGAAGATCTTGTTTCCTTCCTTTACTCATGAGAGTGAAGGGCTACAAGGTGCACCTGCAGGCATCCCTGGAGTTCTCTGGAAATTTGGAGGGCTTTTTACTTTCTAAGTGGATAATACCTGAATGAGACATTGAGATAATGATGTTCAGCAGATGGACCCAATGATGTAACACACAAGAAATGAACTTGCCACTTCAGCGATGGCTCAGCTGCTTACCTCCCCTCTGAATCACTGCCACTATTTCCTCATGAGCAAATGATGATTTTAAGAAGCTTGGTGTTTTATTCCTCCCTGCCAACCAGCATCCAGGCAAGGAAAGCTCATTCCTTGTTGCCAAGAAAGGCGTCCTTGCTTCATTCATTGCAGCAGAGTCTTCCTGATGAAATTGGTGTAGACAGAGAAAATTCAGTGTAGGGTAGGACTGCAGGAATGCTATAGAGGTCCAACAGCTGGAAAGTTGTACAATTTAACCAAAGGAAGAAGTTAAGAATTAAAATGCTATCACTACTGTATTTAGTATTTGCTGGAGCTGAGCAGTCAACATAAAGCTGTCCGAATCCAAGACACTTTTATGCTGTATGTTTTGGGAGTTTTCCACAAGAAGTATTGTAGGCAAGCTGGAAAAGATGTGTCGTGGCACTGAATCCAAAATGACATTAGAAATGTTTTGCCAAGGTGCTTTTTCTTCACAGCATATCCCTTCTGTTATTCCTTATTCCTTACGTTACAAGGCCTGATGTTCAGGGAAAACATCCCATCTGGACAGCATTACCTGTAGGATGTGCAGCTTGTCTGTATCTCAGGGAGGTTAGCGTCTAATGTTAAACAAAGGAAGCTGATTAAAAACATCTGTAAAACATTTCCATAGTTCAGATTTTATACAGTGAGTATTGAATTACCTTGCACATGACTGCATGTCTGAACTAAAAATAATAAGGCAAATCTTTTGCTTTTATTAAAATTAGTATAATATTAATTTTATAGTTAAGCTACATTTAACTGTTTCCCTGCTTGGCACTAGAGTTTAATGCTGCTGACATCACTATGTATTTTACATGCCACTGAGAAATAATTGTTCTTTTATTGATGCAGTATGCTACATTAAACACGTTTTAGGTACAGGCAAAATATAAACATTAGATTGAAATACAATTTCATATGTAAAATTATGCCATTTATTAAATGCTAAAGGGGAGACTTGCCAGCTAAATGTGTAATGTTTCTGACCATTAAATATATTACGTGGAATAGTTATATAGAATATATAAAATGATTGTAGTACTGCCCACTTAGGTATTATGTTGATTTATGAATTTGGTTAGAGTCCCTAGTAAATACCAAAATTGCTGATTCTAGATCAGTATTTATTAGGTTGGTAAACTTTATGGAGAGGAAGGATTTGTGCATCCCAGAACTGACAGAGAAAGGTGTTATTTATGCAGTAAGAGTAAAAATGCAATTGTAATTTCAGAGCTGAGCTGAAAAAGGTTATGTACTTTCTTCATATACTAAATTGCTTTCTAAAATAGCTTATAAACCCATGTGTAATACAATAGTAAATATTATTTAAAGATCTAAGAGGCTAATGCTCAAGATTTATTGTTCAATATCATAAGCAGAAAATTCTTACCTTTCCGCAGTTCCCTTCAACAGACTGACTCCGACGCACGTATCAAAACAGAGAGAGGCAAACATTGTTCTCTGGGAAAATATTTTGAAATTCAGCAAGTGTTTTGAAAATTATTATCATTATTGTTTATTGTAAGTGTTCTGAGATTGTGAAAATGAAGTGTTGCTCATAAATACCATGCAGGCTGAATGGCCAAGGGCAGTTCTCATCTCTAACACACAGACTCATACCCAAAGCAGTTTCATCCAGTTTGAGTGCTTGCTTTTATGATGTTTTTACCAAAGTTCATAAAAACTGCAAGTGGAACAAACAGTATGGTATGTATATGCAGTTATTTTTATTCAAGGAGACTGGATTAGCACAAAAACATTTTTTAGAACAGAGTAACATGAACAGTTTCCATTTCATCGATTAATGAGCTTATCAGTACTGAGAAGTGTCTGGTATCTTATCTCTGTGCTGAAAAGGCAACGAGGTGTTTTATCATTTTAAAAATAAAAAGACATGTTGTACCATGGTGGTGAGATTTACAGAGTTTATCTCACTATCCCGCTTGGGAATGTATGTTTCAGCACTGATAATGTGGCTCATTAAATGACTGAGAACAAATAATGCTCTTTTTTAACCGTATCTTAAGACAAAATGTCTTGTGATCATTTCTTTTGCTTCGCTGAAAACTTAATGTTTTTGCCTGTGTTATTGCACGGGCTGTTTGGAGTTGGCTGATCTTGTCGCCCAAGAGCAGCAAAGTTGCTGCAGCTGCACGTCCCCAGGTTGTGCCAGTCCCGAGGGTGAGCGGGGATTCCCCCTGGGAATACGTGTAAATATGTAGGTCTTTATAAACATGTATAAATTGATAGACATGTTCGGTGTCTCAGCTCGTGGCAGGGGGTTCGGAGCAAGATGATGTTTGAGGTTCCATCCAGCACAAACCATTGTGTGATTCTGTGATTAAACTCTGTGGATTCCTGTAGCAGCTTGGCTTACATAGTCTCATAATGTTGGAAGATGACCAAAGCACTAACAGGAGTGTAAGCAGACAGTTACTTCTTAAAAATACAATTAGCAAAAGTGTGATCAGATAGTTATTGCCGCTTAGGACCGAAATTGTCACACATTCCTGTCCTGTGAAGGTTTTGAAGGCAGGATTTTGAGAGGAGGTGAGGAAAAGCAATTTTCAGTAGGGTTGGAACTGTATCAGCTCACCAAGCGTGTGTCTCTGCTGTGTAAATGATATTCCCCATCACATGCTGTACTGAATGATTACTTCAATCGGCGTTTTTATGGCCAAAACCAGCAGCCTGGGGCTCCTGTGTCTTTATCACCAACTGTACTACATGAAGTACAAAGCTGCAAAGTTTACTTGACAGTTTGAAGCCGGAGTAATTTACTTGTCTGAGACCTTAATGCAGCTCCATGCAGTCCATCATCGCCGTTGGAGCGGGAGGGATGTGCTTTAAAGCAGGAATCGGAGACATTTGCCAGACAGGGCTCCAAACCAAATGCGAGATGAAGAATTGCTGTTCCTTAGTTTGCTTACTTTGTAATTGCAATGCATTGGGGATACTGGAGGAACTGTTCAAGAATGTTGGAACACCTGCATATGGCACAGCACCTTTATTTTAACAACCCTATAGGTGCTCATGCAGCAAATTATCACCCCAATGCATTCCCTTCATTTTGAGTTGAGTCTTTGCCAAACAAAAGACTCAGCTGATAGAAAGCTGGCTGAGGCACAATTGATTTTGGATTAGAACCCTGAATTTAACAGCATGGGTCAATGGATGCCTTTTTTTTTTTTTTTTTCATTTAAAAATGCCACAGTTATAAACCTGTTAAAACTGGATTAATTTACGCTCAAGTTTTGTTTATCAGATCTTTTAGAACTGAACTGGGCTATGTCCATGACGATGTGAAAATTACATTGTCAGGATGAAAATTATATTAAAATATTACTATCTTTTTTTATGTATGTGACTTTCACGTGTGGGGGGGTTGCATTATTTCTTTATTCACAGGGCTTTTTTTATTGGTTTGTTCCTTGTATGTGCCAACCATATCACAGAGAAATCACACTGGACAGTCCAGAGTCATTGCTCAGTTTTTAGAGGAAAGCATTGCTTACAAATCATGACTGCTAATTCAAATGAATAATGCTTTTGATTAAAATAAAATCTGTGCAGGCCCCAACAAAAGTAAAGATATTACACATACACCATCCTTCATCCCCAATGTAAATTATTTTTTGTCCTTTTTTTTTTTCCTTTATCACAATCATTCCTATTTTCCCTTCTTCACATTATCTGTTCGTTGTTTCTGGTTTGTTTGACTGTCTGGTGCTTTACGGAGTGTCAGCTGGTGAAAAGATACTGGTTTTGCCTTAAAATCCTTGGATTTTAAATTCTTAATTTAGAATTCTGTTGCTTTATTTGTCCTTGGAAGTTATATATCTTTGGAACAATTGAATTCTTATAAAAGAGCCACCAACAAAACTATTTGAGCTATGATGGAGGGTGGAGGCAGCTCGCCTGTCTATTGAAGTGCATCTTTCATCATCAGAACAATAGCTGGTTCTTTTCCCTTGTCAACTGACCATCTTTTTTCCTTCCATTAATTAGCTGAAATCTTGAACAATTCATCCTTGGCCCTCCATGGCCTGCTCTGATAATCCCTCAGGACACACGGGATAGGATGACAAATCACAAGAAAAGATGTTAGGATTTTTGTTCCTTTGCTGATGGGAAGGTGCCGTGTCTCTGGCGTATGGAGATAGAACCAGTTTTCTGAGGTTTGCACTGGACTTTGTTATTTAATGATTGTGTAAGTGCACATGTTACCCTGTGTCTCTGAGCTGCATTTCACTGTCTGTAGAGAGGGATACTTCTGTATCTTTAAAACCATAAATAAAATTAAGGTAAGTGCTAATTGTTAAGCATCCATGTAGGAGGAGACACCTAACAGGTTTGTCCCACTAGTCTTGAGTATGTGCCACTCAGGTGGCTGCTCAGAGGGGATTGAGAACATCAGGGAAAAAACCTCATTCCCTTCTCATTTCATATGCCCAGTGCTACATTGAGCTGCCAGGGAGAGGTTTAGGAACAAGAAGTTGTAAGGAAAATTCTGTTCCAGCCCTCTGGCTGCTACAGATGGAAACTTTGTAGATTTTGCTTCTGAATTCCAAACAATTATCCACTGGCATGTGCAAATACAGTTTTTTCATCAGGCCAATCAACCACATCTGGTGGCTGATTTTTTCTCAGGTATTACAAAACCCTTTTTATGAGGGCAACATTTTATTCAGCAGAATAATGATGTTTATAATTCTTAAAAAAAGAATACATAAGTTTTTTATGTTTACCAATTTTTTTTTCTTAAACAATGCTAGTAAACTACTGAGCTATTTCTGCTACGCTTTATCTCAAGTATTTTAAAGGAATCAAAATTATAGAAAGCAGATCAGACTATGCTTAACTGCAGGCACCATTACCTCCATAGCCTGTAATTTTAACAGATGACAGATAATCCTTTCTGGGCCAACAATTCAATGATTCATCATTCACATCTCAGTGACTGGAGATGGTGAAGATCTTGAGGAAATAAAATTGAAGGTGGCAGTAATTTCCAAGAACCCGAGGAAGGTTTTGAGAACTTTCCAGCCCTTGCTGGTAAATGAAGGGATTCAAGACGTGTGTCTATGGGTGCCATTTATTTCTGAGTACCAGATTTGCTGAATGTGCGTTTGATGACTCTTGGTGGGGAAAGACGATGCAGAAAAAACTTGAGATGTGACTGAATGTGTGTAGATTGCTTATGGTGAAAGCTTATGGCCTGACTTAGGAACCTCATCAGACAAAATATTGCATTGCCTGTAGTGTCTGCATTGTCTTGAACCATGGCAATGTTCATTTTTGAGTAAACTGACTGTAGCTAAAATGTTTATAGAGAAATAAATTAATGGTGTGTTTCCACTGAAACTTAGTGATCATCAGTCCTTCGGCTTATGTTTTGAGGTTTCCGGAACAGGAATTATTATAAGACAGGAAGAGATTTTTCGTGTATTTGAATGAGATGAAAATATTTTGAAATTTTCTTTGAAATACAGAAGGAAACCTCCTCTTCACCAGGGTTCAGTGATGTGTGTGGCTGCCTGGTGTACTTAGGAGGTTGATACTCAAGTTCCTGCCCGATTCAGGCAAGGGAATTGAAACTTGATCTCTCCTAGATGGATCCATAAAAGCCTGATTCTCTTTTGTTAATTTTTTTTCCATGTGAGCCATTTCACTTTTTTTTGTGAATAATTAAATAATTATCAATTGGCTAATCATGTATGATGTGCACTACAAAAAAAATCCAGGAAAAAATAAAATAAGGAAGTATTGAATTATTGATATAAGGAGGAGTCCTTCAGAGAGAGAGAGTGAGAAAGGCTGTCCATGCTTCATAGTCAGTAGTGATGGCTACATATTCAGTAGTGATGGCGGTTATGTGAATTTCCTCTAAAATTGTTTTAGAGAATAGATACTTTCAAAACAAAATGCATTTTGTCAGAAAACCATTAACAAATTAATCTTACGTTTCATGTAGCCCTTCTGTTCCCTTTTGGCAGTTGTGCATTCTCGTGGCAAAGCTCTTGGTTATTGCAATTTTCCAGAGTATCATGAGTCCAACTGCAAACAAGTACTGGTGTGAAACACACACTTACCAGCAGTGCTCCCATTCCTTGTGAATGCATCAAAGCTTTGCATTTTGCTTTGCATTCCTTCTTATTGATGCGCCCTGGAGAAAAATCTCTTTGGTAGCTACATAATTCTGAATTGAAGATCATAGAATCAAAGAATATCCTGAGTTGGAAGGGACCCTTCAGGATCATCGAGTCCAACTGGGTCTCGTCAGGATACTCCAAGAGTCTCCCCATGTGCCTCAGAGCATTGTCCACATGCTCCTTGAACTCAGACTTGGGGCTATGACCACTTCCTTGGGAAGCCTGTCCCAGTGCTCAATCACCCTCTGGGTGAAAAAACCTTTTCCTAAAATCCAACCTAAACCTCCCTCACTCAGCTCGATGCTGTTACCTCGAGTCCTGTCACTGGTCATGAGAGTGAAGAGATCAGCGCCTGCTCCTCCACTTCCCCTTGAGAAGAAGTTGAAGACCGAACAAGCCCAGTGGCTTATGTCATTTTTGCAGAGTGCCATATTTCACACTTCAGTTTAATTTATCTGATAATAATTTGTTAGCCAAATGTAAGTATGTAGAGCACAGCCTAGGTCTCACACATAAAGTTCAGCCACTTCAGCAGTTCCTTTAAAATCTCACCCCAACCTTATAAAAGCTGCAGGTGTAAAACGGTTTGCCTCGGTACTACTGGAACAGAAGATAAAGGTACTATGGAAGTTTATATTCAGTGTAACTCTTTGGCAAGTGGAACGTTGTAAGAAGGAGCCTGGCTTGGTGGTTTCCATCAGAAATACACATTCTAATGAACAGCCTTACTCTTGAAGTGTTGACGAGAAAGGAGAACTGATCATAGTTTGCATCAAGTCTGTGCCAAACAGATGGAAAAATATGGCTCTTATTGTGTTTAAATGGAAGAGCTATTTTGAGGCTCTTTTGATTTCTAGTCCTCTAACTATGAAGTGATTCTTCTCACAGGAGTTACATCATTTTTAAATCTTACTTTAAAGTGGAGAGGTTTTTTTCAACTCAAGAAGAAACACCATATTCTTCTAATCTTGCTGTGCCTCCACTGTGTAATTCAATGTATCTTTCAACAGAATTTTCTTACTTTCTCTGGGCATCCCACAAATTTCTGTTCTTAGCCCATTTCCTTTTCATCAGTGGGTTTTCTAGCCTCATCTGCTTTCAGGGATTCAATATCATCTTAACACTGGTGTTTTGAATATTTCTCTCTCCACTCTCAACTCGTCTGTGTTTACTCAGGACAGCATTTTGGCATGTTTCCCTAGAAGTACTTTTTTATCCACTGAAATTCAGGAAGGACAAAACCAAGCTCCTTATCTTTTTTCTCTTAGTCTCTTAGAGTTGCTTAGGGCTATAATGTTCCTTGGGACCTTCTGCCCATTTGTTCCTCTGTATCTTCCATGCTGCATTTTAGACTCAAAGAATCATTAAGGTTGGAAAAGTATGCAAAGATCAACTGTTAGTCCAGCACTAAACAATGTCCCTAAGTGCCACATCCATATGTCTTTTTAAACACTTCCAGAGATAGAGATTCCACCACTTCCCTGGGCAGCCTGTTTCTCAACATGACATTTTATGTTGATGAACATATTGTGTCACTAATAATAGAAATATTATGTTATTCAGCAGAATATTTAAAATAGTTTATCTTCATGTCTGTGTTGCCAAAACTGTGATCTGCTTCCATGTTTGATATGATAAGAGTCATTCTGCTTTACATTTTTAGAGTAGGATTTGACCCTTTTTGTAGTTCGAGTATTAGTGTGATCAAAATCATACGTAGAGCTTTCAGCTCAACAATATTTAACATTTGCTATTTTCTAACCTCTTAACAAATGCAGGAAAACAGGAAAAAATAGGTAGAAACCCCCTTTTTAAATCTGATTAGCTGCTTGTCTTGCTTATTTCTAACTCCATTGAACACCTATTGGATATTTGTGGTGATTCTTCAGTGAAGATTTACTTTTTTCAAAAGTCATGTTCGTTTGAGTACTAAATACTCCAGGCTTATGCCTTTTGAAGTGACAAATTTATTTTTGTCTTGGCTAACTCGAAAATGACCAAGTACATTTTTCTCACATACTCAAACCAGAATGTTTTCCTTAGGTGAAATGGGGCATAGAACATGGCAAAATAAAAGCTAATTAATGAAAAACTAGAGTGAGAAAGGGATTTATAACAAGATTTTCTTTTAAAAACTTAGCAGTACATTTTGTATAGTAAAGAATTTTAGAATGTTAAAAAAAACCCCAACCAACGACTTGAAAGGACATTCAAATTTACCTGTAACAGATCCAGTCACACATTGCTGCTCAGTTTTCCCGGAGTCTTGCTCGTTATTGAAACAGCTACTGATGTGGAATGTGGGAACACAGGCAGGAAAGAAAAGATAGAAGATAGTTAGGAAGAGGAGTATTGTGATTCCCTATTCCCCTGTGGAAGTGAACACTGTTTAGATTATTTTCCTTGACCGAAGGGTAAACTGTGGCACATTATTATTCTGGTTTAGATGGGTGGAGAGAATGGCACACTTGAAATTACGGCATATAGTTATAAAATAGCTGTTCCAGCACACCACTGGCTATGCCATTATTACAGAAAGAGAACTTGCACTAAACAATAACCTTTGAGAAATAACACCTACATAAAATAATGATGAAGAAAATAAGTACGAAATGGAGGGTTGGGACAAGAAATCATTTTGTTTGTAGCTCTGATGAGACCAGGAGGATTCACTTGGTGAGAGTGAGTTCAGTGTGTTGCTGGTTTGCAGGAAGTTCTTTTGACCTAACTATAAAGCCTGAAAATGAAAGTAATATTTCTACTTTACTTTAATGCTTGGCATTCACAAAGTGGAAGTAGGAGTAAAAGGAAATTTTGAGAATTAATGCATTTAATTTCTAGGAATCACAGACATGTAATTGTACTGCAGCCAGAAATGCCCCTGTGTGCACTGAATTGATAACACAATGACAGCAGAAGCTGTTTATTAATATTTAGGTTACGAACTTGTCACTTTACATCTAAAATGACATTATTAATGCAGTCAGTCTGTAGTTGATATAATACAACACTATTTCTGCTTAATTAAAAGACCCTGTCATTATCAGAAGCTATTAGCAAATGTACATTGATCTTCTAGCAATACAAATTAACTGAAATGAAGCTAGATTTTCAAACTAGAGCCTATTTCATCCTATGTCTGGATATAATGTGTTTCAAAGGAATTTGCTGTTACTGCCACAATGCTAAACTTTGTGTTTTGCCAAATATTACCCATCAAAATATCATTTGGCTTGCTTTGATTTTGTTTAATACTGTCTCCAAGAGAGTAAATGCAGATTCATTGAGCAAGATCTTATTCCAGTATCGTGACGGAAGATGCATTTCATGGATACACAGGACATGAATGCTCTTGGTGATTCCCTCTTTGTTCGCGTTGTCTGTGGAAGCCTGGACTTCTACAACTGATTGAAGGCTAAAGACATGGAAAGAACCCAGTTGCATGTTTCTGTGCATTTTGAGAGAGTTTTGGGGAAGCATATCAAATTAGCTTTTTCTGTCTGGTTTCTGACATTAAATGTCATTTAACAAAATATTCAGTGCTAATCAAATGACCATACATTAGGTATCACTGAACTTATCATAGGACAACAACAGGTGGACATCACAGAGCGCTTTGAAGAATTATTTGGACAGGTGGCCTTCCTCCTGATTAGATTTCAGATGATTGGAAGGAGATATTTCAAATACGCCTTGTCTCTGAAGACAAGTTGTGGATAAAAGTGTAACGTATTTCGCACTGGATCAGTCTCAAGGCAGGGTCAGGTAGTGAAGCGATGACCTAGAATCAGTAAAATGTAAAGTGACCATAGATTAATTGACTTTTATTTCTCTGCCTCAGGTATTAAATTAGAAAAATGGGCTAATGTTACTCAATTTCCTTGTACAGTGTTCCAAGCCTATTAGGACAGGATACTGTAATATAAACTTTTTGTGGTGGTATCTGTTTATTTACAGCCTGGAATTTGTCCTGGCATGGTGACCTCTGTCTCGGTTCCGTCATCGTTGCCACCAATTTCACTGCAAGCATCTCTAAAAAGCAGAAACACTCTCTGTGGTGCTGCCATCTCATCTCACGAGACAAATCTTCTCTTTCATTCATTAGCTGATACGTTCCAGTTTATTGCATCTGTAAGTTATAAAGGGGAATTTATCGAAAGAGAATCTAAAAACTCCAACAGCCTTAAGTTTGTTAACAATAGTAAGTCGACTATAAATCACTGTTTACATGAGCCCATTAAAGTCCTCGATTGTGGAGCCATTCTGTAAAAACTTGCATTAGGTCTTTAGGATTCAGCTTATGGGGTTTTAAGAAGGCAAATCTTAACTAGATGAAATTATAAAGTTAACTGTGAGGTACGAGCTCAACCACTCTGCGTTTTCTTGTTAACTGCAGCATGTGGCTGAGTACACAGCACAGAGATACTCACATCTGTAACGAATAACCTTTTTTCCTAAGTGAAGCTCAAACACATATTAGCACAGCCTATTTATCTGAATGAACCAAGGCTGCAAATAATTAAGGAATCTACTCTGGGGATACTTACACCATCATAGAAGCTGATTTTCATTCAAGTTGTATCAAAAGAAACCCTAATAACCTTGCTCAACTCATTTTACACACAACTGCCATTTGCCAGCCTCGATGACTTGCTGTGACTGAACCCATTATTTTTTTGTATTTATTCAATCTTACTGAAGGAGTCACCAAATTTCATCTTGTCCTAGGTCTTGTTCAGTGTGTGATGGGATGGCTGGTGTGAAGGAGCAGACCTTACTTCTTTCCCTCCTTATTAACAGTGCTATTGCAGGCTTTTCCACATGATAGATATTATCAGTTGTAGAAGCAACTCAAAGATGTACTGAATGGTTTTTTTTAACTCGCTTTCTTGCAGAGCCCTCAGTTGCTGGCTTTCTGTATTTTCACTTCATTGATATGCTGGTTTTGATAATGGTTTTAATTTTGGTGTAGCAAGAGACAGAGGATCCTATTCCAAATGGAGGGGAGGGTGACTGTTGTGCTGGAACCTGTACAACCAGTGGTAAAGAATTTCCTTTACTCAAAATCTCTGTAAAAATACACAAAATACAGGAAACAGTCAAAGCTCTGAAGATGTCTAGTCCAACCCACTCAAAGGAGGACTATCACCAGGTCTAGATCTGCTCAGCCACAGCTTTTTCCAGCTCAGGCTTTAGAAGCTCCGCAGATAAGTTTTCTCAGTCTCTCCTGTTTAACTGCTGCAAAGCTGCTCTGTCCTCCCATGAGAAAGGGTTTCCTAACATCCTACTCAATCCTTCCAAATTGCAATTTCTGGCTGTCATCCCTCATTATATCATCTGACACTAACAAGAAGAATTTGGATCTGTCATCTTTCTAATTGCTCTTCAATTATTCGTAGGCAGCAGCCTATAATTATTTGATCCCTTTAGCTTCCCCAAACTTAGCTGATTTATTTGAATATTAATGCCAGTAGACATTGTTATGTTTACAGTTCGTTCACATCTGAGATATCCAGTGCTGGTGACTGGAGTGCATTAAAATCTTTGCATTTTACTTCCATTCAGTACATTGAAAATATTTTTTAAGTATATCTGTGCTGTGAATTGTCCTACCTTTGCTCCCATGCACAAAACCTCAGTTATTCTCAATACTCAGTGAAAGTTATTCTCCTGTTTTGAAACCGTGTTTAGATTTTCCATCTCTGTTTCATTCAGCAGAGATTATCTATTTTCAAACTGTTTTATGTTTGAAGCCTCCTTTGCTTTGCTTCTTTATTTGCCTTGCAAACCTGATTGAGCCTTACTTTTGGCAGTTCTTTATTCCTGTACTTCTTGACTTTTAAGTCTGGCTTTCCTGCGTGCTGCAGATTTTATTCCTCCTCAAAAAGCCACTGATTGAAAAGTGACTCCTTGTGAATATAAGAGTTTACTTTTACACTATTCCAGGTGCAGGTTCTAAACTCCAAACTGGTGACTGTGTTGACATTGTTTATGCTACTGTCTCTTAGCTTTATATTAAAATGACTGATACTATTTGTAAAGCTTTATGGAGGTTTGCAGGTTTTTAGTTTAAATGTTTAGGTAGTTTTTGGTTTAAATGTCACTGAGAATTATGATTCTACGTGATATAAGACTGGCCCACTTACTCTAAATTAGAAGAGAAATGTATCGGGCACAGTTTTTATGGTTTGTGTGTCTGCTAAATCACCTCTGCATTTCACAGTGTTAGGCTCTGGGAAATATTTATAGTTCTTGCTTAGGAGTGCACACAAGTTTAGATGCAACAAATGCTTAAGTTAAAGCTCAGAAGAGCTTTGGTTAGAAGTCCTTATATATTTCTGCATTACTTTGCAGCTGTTTCCCATTGCATTAGAGGAGACTCTTCAGCAGGGAGGACCTGGGAACTGGATGAGGAGGGAGGCAAACAAAGTCAGATGTCTTTGCCCATGTGCAGAGTGTTTTTCTGAGCCTCCTTTGGCCTATTCATAAAAGGGATGTAGAACAGGTATCACTGTCATGCGAACCTGTGAAATTCACATAGGTAACATAGGTTTTTCACAGTAAAGAAATCAACCTTGAAAGATACCCAAAAAAGGAGCCAAATGTATTAATGGAGATTTTTCCCTTTATTATTCTTAGAAATCTTATCCTTTGCTTTCTTGACCTGTTGAATCCTCTCAATAATCAATGTTTCTTCTAAAATCTTACCAAGCTTTGATCTTTTCTATGCTACATCTTGATTTGCACTCTACATTTCACTTTGAATCACTCTTTCCATATGTCCTGTAAGGAAACATCATCTACTCTGTCATCGTGAGAAATAGGATTCCTTTTTTATGTTTGTGATACCTGTGTTGATTTTATTCAGGCTTGTTTTCATTCCTTTTTTGCAACCATAGTTAACAGTTTGTGACTGATACTGGAATTCACTTTCTTTTAAATCCATGAAGGAAATAAAAGTGTTCCATTGTTTTTCAGGACTGAAGGTACTTTTCCATTTGTTTTTAGTGGGGTTTTGTATTTGTTTTTGTTTGTTAGAAATTCATCATTTGCACTGCAGAGAATATCTCTAAAAATTAGAGGACAATGTCCATTTTTTCACCCCCTTTAAACTGTGCATTCCTGCAAAAATATGAAGATCTCTTCTTGTAGAAGTCTGTGCTGTGGTTATTTTAGGAGCTAAAAAACCAGAATCCTGGTGATTGTGTAGGGCTCAGCCTTTACCACGGTCAGAATCACAAGATCAAGATTTTCCTTTACGTCCTTGTTTTTTCGCCTCGAGACCTTCCTCTTCTCTTGAAGATTTCTGTGATGTTTCTGTGACATTTCTGTGTCTCTTGAACTTAGATCTACGGTGCTGATGCTTTCCTTTGTGGCTCCCAAAGGATCAAGTTAAATCCTAAAAATTTTCCACTAATTTTCCTCCTTCCTACTGGCATCATTGACGTTATCTTCTGGCTCCTCTGGCTCCAGTAATGGATATCCTGAATTTGTGCTCAGCCTTAGTAACTTAACACGTGAGCAGTTTCAGTGGAGCTTCGTTTAATTATAAGATTGCACAGTTGGATTCCCAAAGCTGGGAAATTATTTGTCTTCTCCTAATGGATGTGTATAGGTCCACAGCTTGGACCTGTTGCCGGTTTTTATCCCTTGACATGAATCCTTTTTTTCCTCTATTTTATCAGACTTCTTGCTCAGTCAGCTGAGGTTGACTGGAGTGACAGTCTCCCAAAGCCTTTCCAGGTCATACCCCATGTGAGAATGTCCACGTTTTTGGTTTAACTCTCACTGGTAGGTAAAACATTCAAAAATTCCCTGAATCCACCCAAATGTGTCAAGAGCAAGTTCAAGTCTGACAGTAGCCAATAACTATTTGAAGAGAAGAATAAGAAATACCCAATGTATGATAAGGTTCATACCTTATTTTCCTGTTTTCCTACTTTGACCAGGTTAAGTCCAGGTTCTCTAAATATGGTGACTTCTATGCGTTAGGAACAAGTAACCTCCTAAATTTTGTTTGGAAGATCAGACTTTTTTTAAAAAGACAAGAGTCATGGCGTTCTGTGACACGACTAAAAGGGCTTTTTTTATGACCACTTTCATAGCCTGTTAGAAGTTTGCAAGTAGACCATGGACCAAATACTAGGAAGGACACTGTAAAAGTCTTTGATCTAGAAAATCTTTCCAGATTTTTCTGTCAATTCCTTTAGCCTTCTCAAAACCTCTCTAAATCTTTCGTCAAAAAACGGTCTTGTCTTGTACTCACTCCTTCCATGTCATCCATCCTGCAGTGTTGAGAGGTCAGTCCAGTCGCTCATTGAGCCAGGAAATCAGTCTCTGCTGCCTCCAGGAGAGCTTTTTCAAATGAGTGCTGTCTCCCATATCACCCTTAGGCTTAGGAGGATCTTTCCTGAACATTCAAAGATATTTTCTATTGTTCTTCAAATTATTTTTGAAATTCTCTCATATTTTAGTGTATCTTAATTTTGAGGAATTTACACTAAAGGTAATTTCAGAGCGTCTCCAACCAAGTCGAAGTGAATTTAAATTATATACGAGATCACAACATTTGCACGTTCATATCCCAGTTGTGGACTCTTCACCAGTTGCCAGGTTATTTATTCCAACATTTTAAAATTCAGTCTGTCTGGTTAGTAGAGCTTAAAGACCTCCCACATTTTTATGTCAAGAACATACTTAAGAAATAATATGTTTTAGCTTTTCCAACAGTTGCATTCAATTTGAAGGATGCTGTAAACATTATGAAGCACAGCTAAGGGAAATCCCACATGGCTAATAAAGTTTTGGTAGTAATAAGAGATAAATTTTAAAGTTTTCATAATAGATTATCTAAACATCTCCAATGCAAAAAAGCATTAAACAAAGCAGGCCCAGAAGCTATGGTATGGTTTTTAAACTATCTTCAGAATCTGTAAAGAATCTGACTAAATATAATACTTTTCAAACTATTGATTTTCTGGCAGAAATATTGCTACTTTTGCTCCCTATTGTTACCAATATTTCTGTTCAGAATTTCAGAATACATTTTATATGTTTTTCATGTGAGCAAGAAGATATTCCTACCTCCCAGTAGTTTAATTTTAACCATTTGCACAGTTTCATTAAAACTGTCTTTTAGCAAGAGGAAGTGTAGTAATTTATCCTTACAGGGATGTTGTGACTCAAACACTCCCTTCCCTTCCTGTTGCTTGATCCAATGTAATTAAATAATAGATTTCATTTCATAACTTTGCAGTAGCAATAAAGAGGAAATTATGTTCAGAAGGCATGTTTATTTTTTTTCCCCAGACTTTTCATGGCTTAAAAGTGATTCTTTCTCGTCGTGCTAAAGTAATGTGAAACAGCCTTTACAGACTTATGTCCTTGGGAAATGAATGTTAATTAAAGAATGAACATTAAATAGGAGTTAGGAAATCAGGGCCCTTTTTCAGACACAGCTATCTGTTGTTCAGATTTTACATTTATGTTCCTTTGTGGTGCGTTCTTTTCTCTCTCTGGGTGACAGTTCACGCATTTTTTCTTATTTTCATCTTTCAAAGATAAAATCCATCATGTTCATGTCATCATCATGCAATTTACCTTTTTTTTTTTTTTAAGCTCTGAGAATAATTCATATAAATAAGAAAATACAACAAATCAACGTTTGGACTCCCTTTCCTAATTTCTGCATGAAAATGAGTCTACCTTGGACCAGGACTGTTGTATTCATAAATTTCCCTCTGGTTTTGTGCTTTATCTTGGAGTAGAAGATTCTTGGAAGAAGGTAGTTATAGATTTAGGATTTTGAAGCCATTTTGAAATGTCCTTCATTGACATTTCTTAAGAGGAAAAACTTCATAAAACTGCCTGTATTATGACAGATTCTGATTTTAGCTTGTCTTCATTGTCATTAAAGATTATAGAACAGGATGAAACACTCTTTAGTGTCATAATTTACATTCTGTGCATATCTTGTAGTTGAAAAAGAATTAAAATTAAATGGTGGGGTTCTGTTTTTTTTTCCTATTGATAATTTGGATACATCTTGCAAGGTGACATTTACCTTACTCTCAAAATTCTGCAGGCAATATAATGTACTTTAAGGCAAGATACCCATGTGGCCTCTCTGGCATCCAAAACCATTTATCAGACATTTACATCCCTTATGTGTCTCGGTGTTTAATCCAAGTGATCCTGTAGCAATTACTTGTAGTCACCATCCAAACTGAGAAGGTCCTGTTTGGTTGGTACATGCACTCGAGCAGATGAGAATAAAAAAGTATGAAGAAAACCTAATATGAATGATTTCAAGTAAAACCTTTTAACTTAAAAGTCTTCCACCACTAGCACAGTATTTCCAAGTATCAACATGATGGCATATCTCTCCAGTGAATAATTGTAGAGCTTTCTAATGGAAAATCTTGCTATTTTGTGGTTTTGGTTAACCTGAATCCTTTTTTTCGCCTGCTGTCTCCTACTTTAAATTTTCCAAATCAATATCTTTATTGTATTCTGAGATTTAGTTTTTTAGAATATGTTTTTGATCCTCATTTTGAGGTTTTTTTGAAGAAATTTTTTGTATGACTTTGGGATCAGTTCAGCCACAGGAGCAGGGTCCCTGTCTTCACAGAATGAGTCAGGTTGGAAGGGAACTGGTCCAACCTCCCTCCTCAGGCAGTGCCATCCCAGAGCACACAGCCCAGGATTGTGTCCAGGTGATTCTTCATTATCTCCAGTGAGGGAGGCTCCACACCCTCTCTGGACAATCTGCTCCAGTGCTCGGTCACTGCACAGGAAACAAGTTTTTCTTCATGTTCAGCTGGAACTTCCTGAGCATCAGTTTCTTCCTGTTGCCTCTTGTCCCATTTCTGGGCTCCCCCAGACAGAGCCTGGTCCAACCTCTCCTCCCTCCCTGCAGACACTGACAGACGGTGCTGAGGTCCCCTCTCAGTGTCTTCTTGAGGCTGAACAGCCCCAGCTCCCTCAGCCTTTCCTTGTAAGAGAGATGTTCCAGTTCCTTCCGCCGTCCACTGAACCCACTCCAGGAGCTCTGTGTCTCTCTTGTTCTGAGGATCCCAGAACTGGACACAGCACTCCAGATGTGCCTTACCAGGGCTGAGCAGAGGGGCAGGATCCCTCAACCTGCAAGGCCCTTCCTAGTTCACCCCAGGACACGGTGGTGACTCAGGGACAGCTTGTTGCCCATCAGGATCCCCAGGACTTTCCAAGAGGTCACCCCCAGCCTGTGGTGGTGGATGGAGTTGTTCTTCCCCAGGTGCAGGACCCTGAATTTGCCTTTGTTGAAAGTTCTCTGCCCATCTCCACCCTGTTGGAGCCCTCTATAGTCAGTGCACCGATGGTTGCCTGCTCTTCATAGCAATACTTGCTCTGCAGTCCTTTCATTAGCCCGAGGCTTCCTCTAAAAGCACTTTATCTCTGTGCTTGGAGTAGGTAAATACAGGTCTTATTTTCCCTGTGTCGAGCAGTGACGCCTGATTCCAATTTGCTGTCCCATGGAAAGGAAGAGTATTTATTTAGTGTTCTGGTGAAACCAATATAAGGCAGTGATTATTTTCCTGTGTGAGCAATGTAAGGATACATGACTTAAACAAATGGTGCTCTCTGCAGCAATGGGAGAAAGGAACCTGTTTATATTAGATGGTCTCTCAATCAACACAGAGCAGGTTTTTTCTCTTGAAACATTGGAAACTGCGGAAGAATAATCCTGAGTGGTGGTTTCTTCTGGGATTTGAAACCAAAGGGCAGGAAGCCTGGGTATAATGTAAATCTCTGCTGGTTTGCATGCCATAGTAATATTAGAGAAAAAAATGAATTAGAACTAATTGATGAAGAGGAATTAAATCTGAGTTAATAGACTAAATATTCTAAAATAATATTTTCTTCAGTTCTCAGGAAGGGTAAGTTCTAATTGGTTTTTTTATGTTTGTTTTACTAAAGGAGAGGTGAATGCATTTATTGATGAAAAGATTGTTGTTTTTTCAAAGTAATGTTTAGTGCCATAAAGGCATTAAAAGATGTAACTTATATGGAAGTAATGGTTATATTTGATATTCACAATTTGGAATAGATACAGTGATACTTCTATGAAAACAAAGCAGCTCATTGGGGAAGTATGAGTCCAAATGTAGTAATTTGGACTAGATGACCTTTAAAGGTCCCTTAAACCTAAACTGTTCTGTGATTCTACAATAAGTTCCTCCAGAACATCAGCGGTTGTTTAGTTTAGACACAGGAAAATGTGCTGTAGTGATTTACAGTGGGATGGCACCATTTACCTCCTGACAGTCCTAAAATGTGGACAGTCAACAGCAAAGGACACCTACACTCCTCATCTTCAGAAATGGAAAGATCTGGTTGCAGAGATTTGGGTCAATGAGAACTTTTCAGTTTCATATTGGTCGATGACTCTTTCATATCTATGAATTACTTTCATATCTATGAGGTTCACACTTCACAAAGCTTTTTTCACAGTTTCCTGCTCGTCTTAGAGAACATTACTCCACCGTCTCCACTTGGATGATGTTTTCCAAGCTTATTTTTAATCCCATGCAATTTCCAAGTTTGTTTTTTTGCCTGCTGTTACCATCACCAGAAGTGGGAGAGAGCTTCAGAAGTGGGCAGCTCCAGTGACACACCAAGTCTTGAATTAATGCCTGTGGAGCCACTGAATAATTTGACCACGTTATAACTGAGTTCAGTGAGTTCAAATGCTTTTCTGTGCCTGGAGACTTAATGGTTTTAACGTTGTTGTTATAATTTAACTTTGATTGGTCAGTGTTGCCTGCTATAAATGTCAGGTGTGCAATAGGGTTTCTTTTGTTTCCTGGAGAGTAGAAGAATTACAGTCATAAAATGTTCGCCAAAAATGTTGATTTTGGAATTTGAATTGAAAGAAGGGAAAATAGGAAAAAGTCATGCCTGAAGGTTAAGTTGAAATGTACTTATTGTTCATAAGTGCATTAAATTCTTTTCCCCGTGTGACAGAAAATGGAAAAAACCAAGGTCTAATTTAGGAAGTTGGACTTAAATTATTTATAAAGAAGAGATGAAAAAAAAAAAAAGGGGGCTGATTTAAGCTCATTTTTCGCAAGGTAGCGATGTTAATTTAATTATTTACTCAGAAATTTGTTTTCCTTAGTAATCTATTTAATACAATTTTAAAAGAATCATTCTGTCTCCAATAGATGCAAATTTTCATTTTAAGTAATAGAGCCTGGGAACATGGTGCATTTTCCTGCTGCCCCATTCCATTACACAGACTGACTCCATGTGGTTTTCTAAAGGCTCTGTACATTTTTCTGATTTTTTTTTTTATTTTGTATTTTTAGAAGGATTTTGTTTGTAACATGAAGAATGTCAGCTCAAGCAAGCAGAGGTTCTGCTTTTGCTGTTTTCCCTCCCTGAGTGTGTACCTTCTTCTGTTGTGTTTTTTCTGCTCTGATTATGTGTTGCTAAAAAACATAAAAAAACAAACCCAGAAAAACCCTCCAACCTTTTCTATAATCAAAAGAGGTATGTGAGTTGTCAGTAGAATGAAGAGAGATGATGATGTCCAGAATTGTATTAAATGTTCCATTTAAACAGATATTAAGAAAATATCTTCCCTTCCTCACTGTCATCTTTAGGGCTCTTGGATAGCAGTGGTGCAGTTAAAAATGTGCAGGCTGTGGTGTGAGGCAGTTTACTGGAATTTGTAGGACTGATTTTCACACATTTCAGTCTGAAGACAGCAGAGGAAAGGGCTGGAACATTCTGACTCCTTAACTTTGGATCAACCGCTTGTGTTTACACCATTGTGCCCGGCTTATTGCCAGAGATAGTCTTGGGGTGATCCTTTTCCAGCTTCTGGGAACTGGCTGCAGACTCTGTACCCAGGCCCAGCTGTGTAGATGTGGCGCTTGGTGGACTTGACTGGACTTGATGATCTTGAAGGTATTGTCCAACCTAAAAAATGTCTATGATTCCATGAATCTCTGAAGCCTCAAAATGTGATGCAGTGCTTCGTGTTCTTGAGGTCACACATGATCACCTGTTGTTACAAATGGTCTTCAGTAAAAAATACTTTAAAACTAGATACCTAATAATAAGAAAATTGATTGTCTTTTAATCTGCAGATGGACATTTTGTGGTTTAGGCAGCTTGTGATGATTCAGTCATGCTGTTTAACCCTTGTGCACTGATCCTAAATCATTACCTATTAGAGTGCTCTATTGGGCTCCATAATGTAATTATCTCCCCAGGATGTGCTCACTGCATAAAGCGTGTCCTTATACTGATTTATGGAAACAAATTCTGTGTTTTTCCTCTGTGTGTGTTAGAATTGGAAGCTCAGATATCAGCATTAGTGGCATGTGAGATACTACATGGAAAGATTGAAGTGAAAACCACATTTACCTCTTCTATTTAGTTGCCTACAAAAAACATTGGGATGCTCTGTTTAGAATATATATTCACACGACTATATCTTAATTCAGAATATTATTTGGTAATTCTATAGTTGCATGGTCGCGATCTAGAAAAGATGAAAAAAATAGGACATTTTAATACATATTTAATAACAAAAAAGCCTTCCTGCCTCAGAAAAAAAATTCACCCAGGTGAACTATGATCTAATTTTCTTGTATAATGAAAACAAAGTCGTAGCTCCTGCAGCATTATTTTTGGCTCCCGGTAGTTCCAAGGCATGCAAACATTACCATCCCAACTCTGTCCTGCAGTTTAACTGGAAGGATTATGTCACAACACAGTGCGTTTGTTTTCCAGCTTTTTGTCTGTTTGTCCATCAAGACGGGTTTTGTAGAAGAGGTATCGGTGATTGTTGACTTTGGAGGTAGTGGAAGAAAAAATAATTATGGGGGGGAAAAAAAAAAGAAGCAGAAAGTCCCATTGAAGTAACTGTGCTTCTGTCACAGGAGAATGAATACTCCTTTCAACAAATCTATAATTTGCAGAAGTTGCAAAAAGAAAATAGCGGTAAGGTGACTGTTAACATACTTCAGTTCATCCTGCCAAGAAAGTTAACTTCATAAAGTCATTAAACCCATGATTACATTTTAAAATATTATTCCCCAGCCATTTCTTCTTAGACTTTAAAATATAGTTACTGTATATACTACCTCCTTTGTAATGTGAAAAATTGTAAAATACACTTATTTTTCATAAACTCCTAATTATTAACAGAGCTATTTGCGCTCCTATAGTTAAAATCATTTCAACACTTCCGTTATTTAAACTTCACTTTTAGGGGTTCATAATTCGGCTGTAATAAAAAATATATTCAGACTCTGAGGTCTCAAATATTGTTTGCTGCTAATAGGAAATTTAGCCTGGTTTTCTTTAAAAAGCTGAGTAATTTGGATTGTTTGCTGTTCTTCAATATCATCCCAAACAAAATATTTTGTAATGTGGACTTAATAATTTAAAAATTAAAAATATTAGGAGAAGACAGGTAAGTTGGAACTGCTGCTGCCCCAAATTCTGTGACTGGCACTAAGTATCACTGAGGCTTGGAGAAGGGAGTTGGTGGGAAATTCTTTCCATAGCTCCACTGTTGCCATATAGGAACCTCATCAATGAAAAGTTACTGCAACATTTATATCCCACCCATCCTCTGGAGTCATGGGCAGACCTCCTGACTTCAGGGTTGCATTGCTGAGAGTTGCTTTTCTGGAATGATAAATGCCTGGCCTCTTGGAGATGGATCGTTTCTAAGGTACAGCTTCCTGAAATCCCCCTTCATCACGGAACGTGGCCGCGGTAATGACTCAACAAGGCCTTTGGCTCCGGAAATTAAGGAATCGGGGCTTATTGCATATTAATGGCAACTCTGGGACAGTCAAATAAGACAGTTTGTTATAATACCAATTATAGCAAAGCACTCATGTTGTGGTTTGAATGAGTCAATTATGTGTGTGTTAAACTATAAATACATCTTCCCCCCCAACCTCAGCTGTGTGGGACGTAATTTTTATTTAATTGCTTGGATACATATTTACCTGAGCATATCCTGGTTTCCCAGGTAAATATGTGTACCAATGCAGAACTCATTATGGTCTGTTTGGACAAATAATCCATATTTTATAACTGTACAGGAAGTAATTATTTTTCTATTTTGCTTTCCTTAAGCCAAAGAAATTAAATGCTGTGTGTCTGTTCCTTAAAATAAAATAGATGAAAAAGTCGAGGCAATATGAGAATGAAGTTTTCATTGCTTTGGTAGAAATCAAGAGTATTATTCCAGATTTTGATCTTGTGTTGAGCCTAGAATAACTCCATTAAGGTAAACAGTGTTCTTCGGGATTTACTTAGATGAAAATGGGACATGACTTTGGCCTCTGCTCCTTACTCTCCCTACTTTCACCACGAGGATCCTGTAATCACCTGACACGCGTATTTGCTATAAATGGCATTGTCGCATGCTTATCATTTGTAAAAACAAAGTATTCAGCTATACACGGAAATTAGCATATCTGAATTCTGTGGTAAGAAAATCAATGCCTTAGAGAGTCATTGAATGGTTTGGGGTGGAAGGGACCAAGAGATCATCATTATGACCCTGTGTGTGTTGGGGAACTAGAGCAATCTTTCACAGCAGGTATTTCAGCCATTGTTTTGTTATGATAGCTGGAAAAGCTGCGTTGTGTTATCACCATGTTAAGGTCAGGTTTTCTAACACTTTTAAGCTCAGTGGGGCCAAAGTCAGCCCTGGCATAAATCCATTAGCTGCAATAGATTTACACCAGAGAGGAATATTGGCTCGTTCTTAGAAATTTTTTTTTTTATCCAGCTCTTTATATTTTATGTTAGAAATATAAGTAGCTTGCGTGCCCTCAAACTAATCAGAATAAGAAACAGTTTTGCTTATGCCAAAAAATAGAACTATCGTTTTTCACATTCTTACATTTTTCAAGGAAGGTTATATTACTGTGACTTCTGAATTCCTGAAATCTCTCTGGTCTTGGTGACTGCAAGGGCCAACAGAGGGTTTCAGGGGGAAAAATCTGAACCTTTTCACGCAGTATGTTTTGTGTTGTGCATATGAGATACAGTTAAGGTTTTGTATGCATGTGATTAGTGTGGAAAAAAATTAATGCAGTCCAGTATTATGATTTATGGACTGAATCTTTTGCCCACTGAACACTTGCCAAAATGAAAATCTTTTTTCCCCCCCCTCTCCTTCTTTGGATATTAGAAACAGCTACTGTTTTTGTTGATCTTTTTAACTTCTGAATAGGCCTATTTCAAGTCATAGCAGCATGGGAGCTCAGATTAATAATATACTTATTCAGCCAGTGATACTGAGTAAAACCATTGCTAGTCTGAGTATGAAGGATAGGATTTCTTTAAATTATTTTCAGGTGCATTAATGCATTTCTGAGAGAAGAATGTAGAGATATTTGAAAATAAATTGCTGTTCATTGGTCGTGTTACAGGTGTGTATGAATTTTAATGTCAAGAATGTTTTAAGTTGTCCCTCCTTTTGATAACTTTTGTACTGTGCTCACCATCAGTTTTCCACCAGCTGGTTAACAAGGAAAAGAGAAAAAAAAAATTAAATTTTGCTTTTTGGGCTGTTTAATTTAAACGATAAAATAGTTTACATGAAGATCCTTTCCATCCTACTGTCTCTACAGGATGATGAAACAAGTTGTCTAGAGAGGTGGTGGTTGCCCCATCCCTGGAAACATTCGAGGTCAGACTGGACAGGGCTCTGATCAGCCTCATCTAGATGAAGGTGTCCCTGCTTATTGCAGGGAGATTGGATTAGATGAACTTTAAAGATTCCTTCCAACCTGAACCCTTCTGTGGTTTTGTGATCACCTCATGCCAGGACCAAGACCTAGTGAGGTGAAAGGAACAAATACTCTTGACTTCTCTTGTGCTTTTGGGTTGCACCTCCTTAGCCCAGTAGTTTGAAGATGGTGAAGGGCCTTGAGGGGGAGCTGTATGAGGAGCCGCTGAGGGCACTTGGTGTGTTCAGCCTGGAGAAGACGAGACCGAGGAGACCTCATTATAATTACAACTTCCTTGTGAGGAGAAGAATAGGGGCAGGCAGTGATCTCTGCTCTGTGGGGACCAGGGACAGGACCCGATGGAATGGCCTGAAGCTGTGGCAATGGAGGTTTAGGTTGGATATTAGAAACAAGTTCTTCCTCCAGAGTGTGGTTGGGTACTGAACAGGCTCCACAGAGCAGTGGTCACAGCGCCAAGATTGCCAGAGTTCAAGAAGCATTTGGAAGACACTCTCAGGCACATGGTGTGACCCTTGGGGATGGCCCTGTGCAGGGCTAAGGATTGGACTCGATGATCCTTGTGGGTCCCTTCCAACTCGGCATATTCTGTGATCACTTGTGCAAATTACTAACCAAGGTAACAAAGTTTCTAACCTTGTACTAGTTTTGATATGATCCGTTTGTGTATAAATGAGGCCAATTTCCTGCAACTTCTGAAAGCTGATGTGCTTAGTCCCTTACAAAGAGATTTTTGCTCTTTACAGCACAATTTGAAGTGTTTAGGGCCTTTAGAGTCCAGTTGCAATGGAGTGAGGACAGTTCCTTGCTTCACACTCCTTTGGCCACCTCTTCCCAGATTCTGTGACATTCCTTGCTCAATCCCCTTGTTCTCACGTTCATAGCTGAATGGCCTGATCTGCTCATTAAGCCTTTTCAATTCCTTCATTAATAGAGTTGGTTTTTTCCTATCAATTCATTTTCTTTCTCCCAAATGAAATAAGAGCATGCCTAAAAAATTCTTCATGTGAGTCAGGTTTGTACTAATACTTAGTCAAGTAGGGGTAGAGTTTCTTTCAAAAAATACTTAGGTAAGCTGTTTAAAATTAATATTTGTTATTCTAAAATATTGGGAGAGGGATCAGCCACCCTTCCACAGTTGCAGATAAAGTGCTATGGCAAGAATTTGGCATTTTTACATTGCCTGAGAGAATTATATGTTCATTTTCTGCGCTAAGGAAAAAAAAAAAAAGAGCTGTAGCGCTTTTTAAAAGCAATCATTTTAAATATAAACAAAAAAGCTTTTGCTTGAGATTTGTCAAAAGCCCTTCAGGCTTTTCATGAAATTGTTATTCACTTCTTGGCGAACAAGAGCCAAGTGAGTGACACCTTTGAGAGTCCCAGCTTGTGTTTCAAGGCACAGCCTGTGTTTTGCCATTCAAGACCGCGCAAAATGTTATCTGAATTTATTTCAAACAAACGCCAGTGAATAAAGTTTTTAACACTGAAAAAGCCATCCTAATTTATTCCTTTATTTTAGTTGCAGCAAGCAGCTGAAGTTTCTCAGATGAGAGGAGCTCGAGTCATCTCTGCTGAAGATCTTCTGTTCTTGATGCGCAAAGACAAGGTACAGTAATAAGACAGAAATTTCTTATTTTACCTAGTCAGCTGCTCGTTGTGTTTTCAAGTCCTCACATAAGCTATGTAAAAGGAGTCCATCATCATAAATGCCTTTATTTAAGAGTATAGCTACTCTGCAATTGTATTTTATTGTGCACAGCGCAATCATTCTATATTTTAATTAATTCTTGTCTTTTCTTATAACTTCAATTAGTGATAGATTTTTCTTCACAAAGCTCTAGGACGGCTAATGTACCTTAGAGCTCAAAACAATTTCTTAACAGGGTATAATTATTGATCTTTACACTGTATTCCTTTTATTAAAAATCAATCACTCTAATTTCCTATGCAGGGTGTAGAATTGATATTTCACATTGTGACCATTACAGGTTTGTCATTTAGACAGTCTGTAAATTATTTTCTTTTATAATATTTTTCATGTGCATTTTCCCACTAAAATCTCCAAATTAAGAGATGGTCTTGCTTTGTCTGGATGGTAAGTAGAATATGTCAATAAAAGAAAAATAATTATTTTTTTCCTCAAATATAAAAACTATTAAAAAATTATCTTCAACTATTTTTGTCTACATTATTTGTTCTTTCTGTAGCTCCTTTTCTTCCTTAGTGTCCTGCTTTCCCTCTCACCCTTTTCTCTCAATTTTTCCTCATTTCATAGGTGAAACCTAATGATCAAAACCATTTCAAAATTAAAACCCACTAAACCAGGAAAGCCAATGGCAGTTTCTTTATCTGATATGAACCATAAGGCTATACTGTAAAGAGCAGTTAATATGGATGTCAAAGTTCATGGAAATATGTATTTCTAGGCTTCAATTTCCGAGTTAAGTAAAGATTCTGGGATGACTTAAAGAAGCCTGATCGCTGAATTTTTCCTTTCTGAAAGTTAAACCCCTTTCTGTCTCACAGCAAAGAGATCAAATAAATAATACCGATTTGCTACTGACCTCGATATAATTTCTATGTATGGATTTTCTGCAGAATTGAAAATTATGAATACTTTAAAAATTATATTTACTGAGTAGTAGATATATATGAATATATAATTTGTATAAATGTATTTTCTTTCCTTCAGAAGAAGCTTAGAAGGCTACTTAAATACATGTTTTTTCGAGACTACAAATCCAAAATTGTCAAAGGAATAGAAGAAGATGATCTCCTTGAAGGTAGGAAAAAGAAATTATTTTATCTATGGGAAGCTTGGTGGTTTATAAACGCGCTGAACGGCTCAGTGCAAAGTGTTAATGTCTTCCTTGATATTTAGAGACACAAAAACAGTGTCTTTAGAGGAATTTGTTTCAAAATCTCTGCTTTTCCATTTGAAATCCATCTAAAGTAGTTATTTGCATCTACCATCCAAATGATAAGTAAGTCTGTTTAATGTCAGAGCTCTGTTGAAGTAAGAAACTGGTGCTAATTAAGGAGCTGATTGATTTCAGCACCTGCAATTTAAATGCAGCATCTACCACCTGCAACTGAATGGACATTTGTGAAATTATTATCAACAGGTGTTGTCATGTTATCAAATAAAATCCTATAATCTGAAGTAGTTGAATATATGACTTGGGTCTTTTTTTGTTCAGTGTGGTTTAATATTTTATACTTTGAATCTGTAATTTAAAGAATGAGAAAGACTTTTGTTTCCCTGTTCCATGAGAAAATCACATATTTTATTACCAATGCACTTAAAGGAAAAGCTCTTTGAATTAACAATATATTAATTTATACCATATAATTTGCAAGTATTAAGTTTTGTTGATTCATATTGATTTTTAGAATCACCATTTCCATTGTAAAAACTTAAGTTAAAACTTATCATAGCAAATCTAAACTGTGCCATATTGATATAACATCTAGCAATATCCATACACAACTTTTTGTATTTAACTTATTTCCTTTCTCAGAGCCTTTTATTACTTTTTCCCTTATAATGAATTCTTTGTGTTTGATTCCTCTGAGCATCCACGGTGATTTTACATAAACATTGTACTTCTTGCCTTGACGTAGTTGAGCTCTGGATAAGTTTTTGTCAACTGACTTGAGATTTAATTTTCATGTGGCATTTTACTTCCACCACACATGAAAAGGTATCTGGCAGTGTGGCCTTTTACCTTACAGCTTTGGCATTTTAATACATTAGCTTGTGTCACTACTTAAAGCAAATAAACAATTTTCCTAAGTTGTTTAGATGCTCATAAAAGTTGTTTAGATGCTCATAAAATGCTTCCTAGACACAGTTTATCCCGGAATTAAAGATTACATTTTCTGGCAGTGTTTGGTAATTGGAGCCATTCATTTTGTTTTGTGAATTGCATGTTTTTATAGCTACTCTTCTGTTTAGAACAACAGAAATCACTGAGATCACATTGCCTGGGTGCTCCAGGTGGTGTCAGGGTTTGCTTTAGCCTGTCGGTAATGAGGATGTTCTGCATGTGTTCAGGGGAGAACTTCTCCTCTATATATTCTGTTCTATGAGTGCAATTTTTTTGTGCATCCAGAGAGGGGTAGTTTCTTCGACAGCTGTATCCACTGTGGTTTCTTTGGTGAGAAATAACAACATACAAACAGCAGACTAGGTTTCTCTAGATTCGTAAAAAGCTGGGTTATAGAAAACACTGAAGGTAACATTTTTACTACCCCTGCCGAAGCAGTGACACCACCTTGGTCAGGTAGCACAATGTGTTTGAGGGGGACAGTGGGAACAGGCCCTTTCCTCCATTGTGCTGGTTCTAAAACACACTTCGATGTCTGGAGAAGCCAAATAACTTCAGCTTGTTATTCTTTTCTTATCTTTGTGAAGACAAATTCAACAGCAATAACACCAACAAACGACAGAAGCTTGCTCAAGACTTCCTCAACTCCATTGATCAGACTGGAGAGCTCTTAGCCATTTTTGAGGATGATGAGATTGATGATGTCAAGCAAGAGCGGATGGAGGTAATTCTTTTCTTTTGCTGATACTACATAGTTTTGTCTGCTGGAGCTGGGTATTTCATACATCATGCTGGTCTGATGCTTTTTTTCATACTGCATATTAAATCATTGTTACATTTTTTTTCTTTTGCCCAGATGGTCTAAAACAGTCCTATTTCCATATTTTTCCTTTTCCTTCAAATGTTTCCTGATCTCTTAGCACACATGCTGAGAAGCAACATTATAGAAGGGTAGTTATGGATCTTTACCTCTGCCTTGTATTGGAATTTCCTTCCTGTAGAAAGCAGATTCTGTTTATAAACAGTTCACATGCATTTTTCACAATAATTTTTGTTTTGCTTTATTTGTCTCATGAGAAAATTGTTCCAATAGCATTTGAAGACTTTTAATATAACATGGCTGAAACGAATATTTTCTGTGCAAACAGGCTTGATTAGAAGCTCTTCTCCCCATCCTTCTTTTGAGTCCTGTTTTCCGATTTCTTTAGTTCTGAAAAGTTTTGTCTCCATTCCCACGTCACTCTCATAAAGCTCAGTGGAATGAAGAAGCAGCATAGCTGTGTTAGTGTGGAAATCTGTGCATTTGGTTTAATTTTCTGTAACTGGACAGGGCTATCTTGTCTTTTTGGTAGTTTTGTCCATAGTGAATATGGAGCACAGTCCATCAGGCCCCCTCGTGCTGAATTGTTCAATTACTCCTCATGTCTTCTGTGGGCAGCTGGATGTCAAGGGCAAAGCTGTGCTGGGAGCACATTCACAATTCCAGACTAGTATTGAGCCCCTTTCTATCCATTTTAAGACAGCAATATAGTGCATGTGGATGTTGGAAATTCATTATTTGTAGGATTCTCTTTATATCCTTTCAGTGGATGCTTTGGTGTGATTTTCTTTTCTATGCTGAGGTAGCTCATGTGTTCAGTAGTATTTGTGTATTTAATGTTTGGCCATTATGGCCTCATTTCACTTTCAAGATTTCATGGAAAATTCTGAGTAATAATGAAAATTTTATCCTGCACAAGTTATAGTTCTACTTTTTTTCCTTCTTAATGGAGGTTCTTTTTGGAACTGTGACATTCCCAGTCTTGTTTCTCTTTCTTTCCCCCTTCTAATAAGAAGAAATCAAAACCTAATAAAGAACCCCTTCTTTCTAAGAATTTGGCAAAGAAACAAGTCCCGTTTCCCCCAAGCTGAGAATTAGTGTTGTCAAACAGTTACTCCCAACCACTATTTGTATTTTGGAAACTGATGGTTTCTTTTATTTCTTATTTATTTGTGCAAAATGTTATGTTTTGCATAAGGGCAAGGAAAATCCGTTGAGCTTGTATACATTAAAGTGGATAACAGCATTCTTCTGAATGAATGGGTTATTTGCTTGACTTTAGATCTCTCCTGTCATTCTGGTATACTATTTTTGTGGTCTAAAAAACTTCATTATCAAACACAGTTTTATGAAAGTATGATGTTCCCTTTTCTAGACAAGGGCAAATCAGAATCTATGTTTTTCTTTCAAGGAGTGTGTATCTGTAGTAAAATATTTATCTTTCACCTGACTACATGTTTTGTTTTTTTATCACGAGACTGTAATTCATGAACGGTAGTGTGTGTGTGTGTGTATATATGTATATATTAAATTTTCTCTACTGCTCGACTTTATTACATTTTCTGAACTTTTGATCTGTTTCCATGTTGAAAAAACAACAGAAAAAGAAAAATTAAGATCTTATCTTAGAATATAATCATGAATTAAATACAGGTAAGATGTCAGTACTGTCTACTTTCTTTCTTATTAGTCTCTAAAACTAACGACAAAACATGAAAGACTGTTTGAAACATGCTATTCAAAATGTTTAATGTATTTTTGGCTTTGTTTTGTTTGGGATTTCATTGTCACTTTGAGGTGGGTGGAAAGGAATCAAAGATGGTAGGAAATACGATCAGTTCCTAAAGGAAGAGTTGTTAGTGGATGGGCTAATCTCCTGTATCACATTTGCTTTGTGCAGTCGATTGTTTAATCCACGCCAAGTTTCAGAGGAAATCCAATAGACACTTCACCAGCATTCTTTAAGGAATTAGTGCACTTAAATCATGAACTGCAATCTAAAGGCAGTGTTCCTTTTAGGTATCAATTACCTCAGAAATGTGTGGTTATCTTGGTTTGGACAACTGTAAATGATTTCAGTTCACTTCGCCTTGGGCCAAAATCATGCTGAGTTGTCCAGAGCAGATGATAAACATATATTTCTGATGTCATTATGGGCTAAACAGGATATGATTGTTTAGCAGTATGGTTTGAGTTATGATACAAAATGCAAATATTGTTTGCTCGTTTCTTTTAAAATTAAAGCTAAGCCTTCCTGTGATTGCATGCAGTGCTGTGATGTCTATTCCATGTTTGTACCATGGAGGAGTAATTAAAGCTTTGTTTGAAACATTAATAAAGGACAACAAACAATTCCACACTTTTTGGACTGAAACACACCCACCAACGCTGTCATATTAAAAAGAAAGGGTGCTCTTCTAGGACTGTAGGTAGAATTTAAGGATGTATCCTGTGGTCTTAATTTGAGGCAAAGGAGCTGTCTCTGAAACAGTAATATCAGCAATGCATGAAGGAATGTGGAGTACTTTTAAAACACAAGGCAGAAATTAAGAACAAAATTCACATTACTGTGTCATAGCACATGATTATGTTATCAGTGCATTGGAATTAGATGACATTATCAAAATAATAGCATGAAATGGTGGCAAACCAGCCAACTGTATTGGCAAAATTGGTAGAGGTGCAGTTTTGTGTGCTTGTATCCTCCTCTGAATCTTTTGGGTTCCTGTCCATAGTTAAACCAATTGCAGCTTTGGCAATCAAACAAGTTTGTGAATGGTAACTCCAGTTCTGGTATTTCTGTGTTAACTACTATCAAATTCTCCATATCATGCCATTAAAATCAAGTCTAGCTATTTTAGAACTTCAGTCAACGTCATTGCAAAAGTGACTTCTCTCTCATTCTGTAAAGACCCATTTTTTATCATTTGTTTTGTAACTCCAATACCTCCCCCACCAGGAAAAAGTCTTGCCATCAGAAGTCTGAGCTGACACACAAAGGAATGCATAGAGCATCACACTGTGAATGCTCTGTTTCACTTTTGTTCCCGTAGGATTAAGATAAATACCATTCATCTGTCACTCTGACTGCTAGTTTAGGGATATATTTCCAACATTCACATGTTATATGGCAATAATTCAATTGCAGTAGCGACTATAATGCTTTCATAGTACATTGCAAGTTTGAATAAACAGTGGAGGGAAAATAACTTCCCTGCAAGAACAAGCTACCTTGAAAGCAGGTCAGAAGCCAGGAAAATAGTAAATTATATCCCTACTTTGTGGTTCTTTTGTAGGGGGTTGGAACTAGATGATCTTTAAGGTCCCTTCAAACCCAAACTAGCCTGTGAGTCCATGATTCTATGATTTAAGCTCTATTGTCCTATGAATTACATTAGCTATTTAAAAACTACAGATACATATTTTTATTCTGAGAAGATCATTGTGGATGTGATTTTTCCGGTGCTGCTCACTAATACGCTTCTCTTGGTGAGAAATCTTTACAAAACTCACAGCAACGCAACAGACTCTGTGCGAAATGCAGTAGATTGCATTAAAGCATAGGTGTGTTTGTAATATATAGGGTTTTTATTTGAGTTTTAATTGCTTCCATTTTATTTTGCCTTTGCTCAAACACCGTTGTGTCTTAAAGCTCAAAACATTCTATGACTCCATGAACTTCAAGGAGTCGGCAGAAACCAGGAGTTCTCTCCACCACAGGGTTTGGGAGCCCCTTTGGGAGGCTTGGAGAGCATTAACATAGCCTTAAACTACACCAAGGGAAGTTTAGAATGGATGTTAGGAAGAGGTTTTTCACAGAGAGAGTGATCTCTCATTGGAATGGTCTGTCCAGGGACGTGGTGGAGTCGCCATCCCTGGAGGTGTTTAAGAGAAGACTCGATGAGGAGCTCAGTGACATGGTCTAGATGTTGGGAGGCTTGGATGGATGGAGCGAGGTGCCCGTGGTTCCACAATTGTGGGTCTGATCGCTGGGTGGGCATTTGCTTGGGAGTTGGACTAGATGATCCTGTGGGTCCCTTCCAACTCAGAATAACCTGTGAACCTGTGAACATGGACACAGGTTGCTCTGTACCGACTGCCCATGGACTGAGGGCACGGACTTGCTGCCTTTTACTTGAAAGCGCGAAAATTTGAGGGCATAATCCAGAAATAAACAGCCATGAGCTCTTCTGTTCAGGGTGGATCTGAAAGATGGTGTTGAAGTACTCATATACATTTTACTAATTTGGAAAAGATGTACAAAGGAAATAAGCAGGAAATGATTTAGAAAGAGCTCTGAGGCCTTTTAGTACTACTGTGCTCGTTTCACTGGCAAAAATTATGCCAGTGTAAGTGCTGTGTGGGGTCAATACTCTTTGGGGAGTATCTGTTCCTGCAGGGTGTATCAATAACAAACTGGAATTTGGTTTAAAGCCCATATGGAAAATACAGACAACATGCACTTAATAAAAACTGCATGCTGGAAGACAAACTAAGACATTTTCATTTCTTAACCATTGGTTCTCAGAGCACATCTTTTTTGCTGTCTATTTTTGATGATAAACTTATTTTTCTTCTGAAAGAATTCTTCTTTACTTCCATGCTGATTTCAGATTCTTGTCCACAGAATCTGTGTATTTTGGGACAGAATCTTTACATTTCGTTGACTGGTGGTTTCTGTTATCTCACAATATGGTGCCCAAATCTAATAATTTATTAATTTTTTATTTTCCTTTGATTTTAACAGCCACACCCTATGAAGGAATATCTCTTGGGGTAAGATTTGACCACAGATGTTAAAGTTTGGCTTAGGTTTTTGCATGTGAGCAAAATGCCTCATCTCCTACTGTCATTACTCAACACCCCAGCAGTGTAAATAATGGAATTTAGAGACTTAGTTGATCAGTTTGTATCCTAGTTTGTATCTTCTTTAGTATCTTAATTTGTATCTTTAGTGAGCTACACAGCTTTGTGCCCTCCTCTGGATGTATTTATCTTGCAGGGAATTCTCTGTGTGACAGTTCTGCTTCTATCCTGACCATGTAGCCAGTGGAGGCTGAAAGACTCAGATGAAAAGTATCAGAAGTGGAAAAGGCTGGAGTTTTGAGAAACTAGTAAAGGGATATATATGTCCCAGGTTGCTGAGGTTCACTTGAGAATAGGAGTGTAATTCCTGTGGGGTTTTGTGCTGTATTCAAAAAAAAAAATTCTCTCACATCTATCAACTATTTATATTCTGCTGGTCCACATACAGAATTGCAGCTCTTTAATTTTATGTCATTACACCAGCAACTCAAGTTGGCTTTAAACTCAGATGGCTTTAAACTGTCAGGGAGCAGGTTTAAATTAAGTATTAGAAGAAATTCTTTCCTGTGAGGGTGGTGAAGCCCTGGCACAGGTTGCCCAGAGAAGCTGTGGTTGCCCCATCTCTGGAAGTGTTCAAGGTCAGGTTGGACAGGGCCTGAGGCAGCCTGGTCTAATAGCAGGGGTTTGAACTAGATGATCTTTAAGATCTCTTGCAACCCAAACCATTCTATGATTCTTAGTTATGGCCTTAAATTTGAAGACACTAAGTTTTTGCAAAAGAAGAAAAAAAAAGGAGGCAGAAAGTAAGGTTATTTACCAAACATCGTCAAATATGGACGAAGGATGCCAGTGGCAGGACACAGAAGGACAAGCCATACCATTAAAACCTTATGTCTTATGATACATTATTTATAGACCAAATAATTGCAGCTCTAAGTGTTAATCAATATGGTCCTCACCCATGAGTCCTGGCAAGATAGGAAGAGTTTGTCTCAAATTTGACAAGGGATTTATGGTGACACTGGTAATGTACTGGTAATGTACTCAAAGAGGAGTGGGAAATTTTCTCTCCAAGGACACTGGTTTCATGGGACACTGATGAAAAAACACAAGGTCTCATTTTCCCACTCCCTTAAGTTGCTTTGAGAGCTCAGTGCATAACTACCAGAAGTTGGGCTGAATTTCACTTAACTGTAGCTCCCTAAAGCTTTAAACATCCCAGTAACCTAGGCTGGCTTCTATACTCAGAAATGAGGAAAATCCAAGGGAAAGCTAATTTCTTAGATCAGAGGAAAAAATGCATTTTATTTGTTGGGTTTTGTTGTGGATTTTATCTTTTTTCTTTGGGTTTTTTTTGGTTTTTGGTTTTTTTTTTAATTCCCAGAAATATATAAGTCACAGTTGAGTGTAGTTCATCAGATGTTAGAATAAGTATTTCTGGTTCCTCTGGGGTGATTCTCTTTGGAGTCTCAAGCTCTCTGTATGCAGTGGGACCTTGATGATACAACAAATAATCTAATGATGATCTATAACAGACTTTAAGATCACACCAGCTCCCTATACTGTCTACTGCTTTTATAATTACACAGATGCCAAGATTAAAAACAATGTAGGTACAACATGAATCAAGACAAAAACTTTTATTCTCTAGGCAGGGGTTTTTTTGTATTGGGTTTTTTTCAGCATTGCAAAATGGAAGGTAGAAATGCAGGTACAGGAGGAATTACTTTCACTGCATCAGTCCATCCAGTGTTTCCAGATGAGTACAAAGAGTGCACAACTAGTACCATCTCAACTCTGAAATTTGCTGTCTTGAGTGTGAGCATTATTCGGTATAAAAATAAGCTTGCTGGTATTAATGGTTTCTTTGATTACACATTGCTTGGGAATGTTTGGGATAGTGGGAAAACCTTGTTTCTCTTGGGTAATGGTTGAATTGGTTAAAAGTAAGCTGAAAATAAACAGAAGCAGTTTTTCCTTATTATCTATATGTCTGTAAATGTTGCATCATTCTTGTCGGAATGTGAAGAAGCTCTGAGGTGGAAAAGATTTCTTGTTACAACCAGTATCAATAGACTTTGTTACACTGCTACAACTCTAAGATTATTGGGTTTTTCTCACATTGTGGTTGCTTGCTATGGTTACATGAAGTGACCTGTTTGTTTGGGTCTTCAGTCCTGGTAAAATATTATTGTTTTTAGAGCATTTTAGTGAATATTGCTCATAGTCCAAATTTAGGCAGTTTTGCTGGGAGGGCAAGGTGTTATTTGCTTTTCTGTCCTTTAGCTCTTTGAGTTGTTTTTTTTACCACTGTTTACTTTCTCTGAGGAACAGGAAGATGCTGGGCTGTTGTATTTTGTATTTTTGACACCCAAATGTCTGTGTTTTAACTTACCTTTTGGAAGGAACCCTTATATATATATTATTTATATCTCTGATGAAATCTAGACACAAATATATATAAATAGTATTTCCATGGAGCATTTGCTTATGAGCCAAATATGAGACTAACAAAACATTCTCCTTCTAAGTGTATTTTGATATTGTGTTTATTTGTAATCCTGTGTTTAATATGTTGGGTTTTAAGATATATTAATCACCATGTATTGGTACTCAAAGTACAGTTATTGTTCATGTAAACGTTGGAGAATTGGGAGCAAGGATCAGCGCTAAGTCTGACAAAGGTCCTTTGGGTAGATAGTAATTGAAATTGCAGGCATATCTTAAAGTTATTAAACAAATCCGTGCTGATAAGGATTTGCATTTCTCAGGTTGTGTAGAGATGTGACAGTGCAAATATTTTGCACAGACAGGATGAAATTCAGATGCTTTGGGAGAGGTAATATTTTTAGGTCTTAAATTGCTGATATTTAAGCTCCATTAAACCTAATATTAAAGCTCTTTCTGAATGAAGAAGAAATAGCAACTGCTTGTTGCTTAAGATATGGTATTAACCAGGTCTACACTGAGAACAATTCTATCTTAAGCTTTCCTGAAAGAATTCATCAGTTGAATAGAAATCCTATTGAGACTATTTTGCACAGGAGAAGTGCAAAGAAATTGGAGTTGTAACATGAATGAAAATGATGTATGAATTTCAAACACATTCTGTGTCATTCCCACTTCTGTTGCAAGAAAGAGATTTTTCTGACACTATTGTGAAGAGAGAGACTGAAGCCTCAGCACTGAGATCCCATATTTTTGGCAGAAATCTTCACAAACACCCATTTTTCTCACTCCCACCAGCAAAGTTCTGTGGGGCAGGAGCACCTTGGGTTGTCAGCCAGTGTTTGACCAAGTTGCAGTGTGGACTCCTGGATTTCTCTTTCCTTCCATTTAAGGATTCATATCACAAAAGGCTTTGTGTGGAAGAAAAATAATATCTTCTAACAAATGAAGACAGTAGAGGAGGGCTCCCTGTGGCATGAAATAGAAGGGGGTCGATGGAGTCCGTCTATTTCAACTACTGCACAAAAGAGGGGTCTGAGACAGGTATATCCAGGTCCTGGATATAATGGACAGGTGAGAAGAGTCACAAACCAGTATTAAAGGAAGGACTTTTTCTTGCTTCATCCAGGGTATGTGCCCTTCAACTTAAGGCAGTGCCAAACTCATTTATCTTCAGGTTCATTTATCTGCTGTTTCTAAACACGAAAGGTGTAGTAGCGAAGCCCCTTTTCCCCTCTTCATACTCTGTATATCCACTAAGGGAATAGCAATGCCTTTCTCAGTGTTAGGCTCCAGCGAGGAACTAGAATCTAGTTTGAATAAGACCCATGGGTTAGCCCTGCAAATACCTTCTACAAAATTACTAAGAATCCCTTTCTTTCACATTGGCATTTACCCTCTGATAGCAGCCTGAACCAGCTGTGTGGCATCACGGCCTCTCCACCCAGTCTGCAGCATGCAGACAATAGAGAGGAGCACTGGAAGTAGTTTTCAGGCTGCATTCCAGCTAAATATAGCCAAAATGAGCTCAGATCTATTGAATTGCACAACTTAATGGGGAAAAAAAAATCTATTGAAGGTTATTGAATACAAAGATGTTGCATTTGGTTGAAGAAGTGCTTGAGCCGCAGATCTCTGGGTGCTGTGTGACTATTGCGGAAAATAATGATAAGTTTATCTTATAGTTAAACTAATCATGGTTTGAAACTTTTGGAACCTGGGCAAAATTGACATTTGTTCTGTTCCCCCTTTTGTATATTTAATTTTTGCTTTTCTCCTTTGTTCTTGGTTTGGGATTTTGTTTTTCCTTCTTCCTTCTGGCCACAGGATTAGCCAGGACTAGTGAAATTTTTCTCCTCAAAACCAAAAATGTTTGATAGCTCCTGGACTCTATTGCCAGTGGTATTTGATTGTTTTCAGATAGGATATTGTGAACCTTTGCCACTGACACTTAAGCAAGAAATTGAAAATCTCTTGATTCATTCCATAGTCACACTGTGTCATCATCTTCCTCTGAGTAAATTCCAGTCTAAAAGCCAGCATGCCACAAGATTTGATTACCTGTTTCCCAGTTACTGAGGTCAAGTGTTTTTATTTTGTGTTGCCATTTGCGAAGTCACCAGGGCCCAGACCTTCCCACCTACATTTACTCTCAAGTTCAGATGTCATGAGGAAAGTCAAAGGATCTGTCACCTAAAGTGAAGGTCATAAAGATAATCCACTAGTAATCACATTGCTTTCTATTGAATTAAGAGTATATGAGAAATACCAGCATTTTTAATTTTAGAGCTCATTCTGACAGCAGAACACTTGCACCCTGACTGACTATCCCTAAAATAGGATCCTGTGGCAGGTTTTTGATAGGAGATGTCTTTTTAGTACTGAGAGTAAGAATAAGAAGTCAAGTACAGTGAAGAATACAGGGTATGCATGTTAATGTGATTTTACTTTTATCAGATTTCCATATAAATTAACATAGAAGGAATTAAGTGAGCGCAGGACATCTCATAGCCAGAGTAGTTGCTTCCCCTTGTACTGTGTTTTCTTGAAGCATAAACTGACAGAGGGGAGGTTTAGATTAGATAAGAGGAAGAAATTCTTTACTGTGAGGGTGGTGAGACACTGGCAGAGGCTGCCCAGAGAAATTGTGGACTCCCCATCCCTGAAAGTGTCTGAGGTCAGGTTGGACGGGGCTTTGAACAACCTGATCTATTGGAAGGCATCCCTGCCCTTTGGAAGGTGTCCCTGTCCCTACCCATGGCAGGGGGTTGGAACTAGATGGTGTTTGAGGTCCCTTCCAAGCCAAACCATTCTGTGAATCTATGATCCTCTTTATGTCTCATCAAACTCAAACACGATTAACTGTTGGATCTTACAAACTTAATAAAAGCACTAATTCATAGCATGGCAAATAAATAGTGAGTCATGATCCTGAGCAGTCCAGTCTCTGGCAAGCAGTCCTGCCATTCACAAGGACCTTGTTGATAGACTGGAGAAATGGACTGACACGAAGGTCAACGATAGTAAATGTGGGATGCTGTAACCCTGTGCAACGGTACAGCTTGTGGGCCAACCATGTACTGGGCTATGCCAGCAAGAGGCCAATACCCTTTGCCAGGAGGTCAAGGGAAACAATGCTTCCCTATTATTTGGCCCTTCTGAGACCACATCTGGAATCTGTGTCCAATATTGTGCTTCCAAATACAAGAAGGACTTTGAAATATTGAAGCAAGTCTGGCAGAGGGTCACCAAGAAATTTAGAGGGTACTTGACATATGATGAAAGACTGGGAGGCAAGAGCTTGTTCAGGGGAGGCAAAGGGGAAATTTCAGTGCTGTTACAACCGACTAATGTCAGGGTGTTGAGGAGATGGTGCCAGACCCTGCTTGAATGCGCATGGTGAGGGACAGAATTTGAAGAATTTGGTACATAATAGGAAAAATTACTATGGATCAAAGATTGAAACTGGTTGTCCAGAGAGGCTGAGAAAGTCTCCAGCTTCAGAGATGCTCCAGACTTGACTGGTCAAGGTGCTTAACCGCTTGGTCTAACTGGACCATTCTTGACCAGAGTCAAACTAGAGATCTCTGGAAAGGTCCCAAATCTCTTCTGGTGTAAATTATTCTGCAGTCTTATGATCCTGCACTGAAATGTCCTGTTTCAGGTATTAAAATGGCAGGTGGGGTAGAAACAGAAGAGCCTTTATGAAAACATAGATGATAAACCATCTTAAATTTCTAAAAACTATTTAAAAATCTAGGTAGCGTATAATTGGACTTTCCAGCTTCTGCACTTTCTGTAATCTGTAACTGCTGGTATTTCCTGGAATAGACGTTTTATGTATATAAGGAACAGGGGTTTCTGTCTTTCATTTTGTCTCAGTCGTTGTGGTTTATTTTATCTCTAATGTTGCTTGCTGTATTCTTCCGTAAGAATATGATCTGGCTGCTGTGCAAAATTGCACTTGGTGAGAGCTTCACACATGTGCCACAGCGATGGAATCAGGAGCAGTAAGATTTAACCATCTTAAGTGTCTGTTGAAATGGTGAAGTAACGCGATTAAACTCTCCATGTTGCAAAATGGGAGATGCACCCTTACCTGATGCACTAGAAAAAGGACCCACAACATTCCTAGTGGAACAGCACGGGCAATATGCTGGCATGGTTTATTCACTCTACTCTAGGGGCATTGGTCCTTTTGGATGTTTAGCCCCTCAGGTTTTGAATTTTGTCTCCTCTATTCTTTCATTTTGCTCTATCATCTTTGTATGACAGATATAGGCTTTCATTGAATGAATCAGAAAATGTTATTGTAATTTGGATGATCAGGAAAAACAGTTAGCAGTTCTTTTTCGGGTAATTAGTTACATAAAATCACCATGGAGTGCACATGCAGAGTTTAGAATTCTATATAGTCTTTAAATCAGCATTTGACCCTTCTAATAGTCTGGGATTTCAGTTAAACTAAGTTTAAAACATGACAAAAATTAGGCATTGGCTTTAGCTTGACAAAGTGCATTCACAACTAGAACTAAATTTTCAAGGAAGACAAGACCATAATACTCTCACGAGCAAAAATACTGATATTGCTGAGAGAATAAGTGTTAGAAAATACTTTATGTGAATTCAATAAGATTTTGATCAAGTAGGGGACCACAGTGCTCAGAGCTCTTTTCTTTTTATACAGGTGGTGTATAGAGGCTTTTAGAATTTCTTTGGTAGGGTGGTGTCTGTATCACACACACTACACTGGGGTGCTGAAAGAGATTTCTTTAAAAGCAATGGCAAGGAAACAGTGCAAAGTGGTCCTATGAAAAGTACATTGATGCATAAATTTTCTTCTCAATTCAGTAACATCTTTTCCGGCCTCCTCTTTTGAGTGGCACATGTGAGGGGCAAGGACACTCCTTGGTAGGAGTGTAAAGTGCTGTTGAAACTTCGCCTCCGGAACTTCGGAAACAATCATTAAATTTGGTTTTCCATTTGATCAAACGAAAGAAGGACGGGTAGGCTCTGTCAGAGGGCTGGATTTTATTTCCCAAGGCTAACAGCCATTTCCAGGACTTTGACAGACCTACTAAGAGGGGTTTTTTTCCCCCATTGTCAGATGGTATTATTTAAAATCAGTTCATCCACTTGTGTGGGATCCATATCCTATATCATACAGTGACTCTGACAAGAGGATGCTTTTACTAGGAGTGTTATTCAAAGCACTGTTGATTTTCTCAGGCTGCAGACATCTGCAGAAAAAGCTTGTAGAACATACAGCATCTGGTATCGAGTCCTCGCTCCTTACACAGACCATATCAAACGGCTTGGAAACGGAACACGTTCCCTACATCCGCTTGGAAATACTTTTTTTTTTGGTGTTTATTGTAGATGTATTAGCTGTCAGCTCATATCATCAACTAATTATTTTATATCTGAAAATTGTAATAGCATCCTCAGATGTACTAAAGTCAGGCAGATTTCCAACTGCTAATCACACTCTCCTTATAATGGGAGTTAACTCTTGGTGTGAGCCAAGGCAGGGGTTCTGATTCCTGGTCCCAGGATTTAAAGAAAGGGATTTGTGAGGTGGCTGCTGTGTCTGCCAGCTGTGGTACCCTGAGTCATGTTTTAAAGGAGAAGACAGCAATGCTGAAGAAACTTTGGCATCTTTGAGAAATGCTTGGTTTGACTCTGAAAATGTCAGAAAAATCAAAAAACCCCGAGAAAGCCAAGATGCCACTAGTGCAGAGTATTTTTTTCTCCAGGATGTGTGATGGAATGAGGATCTACAGCAACTTCTAACTGCACAGTCAAGTAATTGATGCCAGACTGTGGCTGTTAGTCTTGCTACATTATGAACACCTTGAAACACCTTTGAAATGCACTTCAGCCTTCAAAACTGTGCTGCAAAATCCTTTTATTAAAGATACTGTTGCACCCCAATGATGGTAAATGGTTAAGAATAATGTTTTGACCTGAAGACATTTTTCCATTTTTCTGTGAGTAGTGCTATGTGAATTCTAAAATTTTTCTTCATTTCATGTCTTTAGTTCACCTTGGCACCTCTCCACCTCCTTTAAATGCCCTAACCCTCCATTTTAGCCTAAACCAGGAAAATCTAAATGGAATGTGAGAAATCCTTAGAGATATGAACAGTTTTGACATTTACAAAATTAACTAATTTTAGTTTTCAGAATACATTTACAAAGCTTTCAGTGGCTAGCAGTAAAAAGATTAATCTTCACTATGACATATATTTAATAATTTTATGGCTGATTTTTGTCAGGAATTAGGGACGGCTTCCTTTTCAGGAAGAACTCTTACAAATTTCTTGAATTCAGAGATTTCTGCCTTTTAAAAATCAACTGTAGAGTAAAAGTAGAACAAAACCAACAATAAATAATTATTTCTATATTTTACTTCTTTTTGCCTTTTGGAAGTGAATAAATATTTTGCATGTTGCATTGAGTGGTGCTGACTCCTGTTGAAGAGATTCNTCTTACAGTCTCAATATTCTTTATATCAGTTTTATATAATTATATATTTCATATATAGTTTTATATATTATTAATTTATAATAAGTTGTTATGTGCAGCTAATATGAATTTAGATCTACAAAAGGGGAAGTCCAATGTCTGTATATTTAGACAGTGCATCAAATCCTTACTTTTGGAACTAAAATTAGGATCCTGTATCCAGTTCAATTTATAAATTAGTGCTGCAGTATTGAATGCAATTGAGAATTTCAGATGTCATGGCATACATCATTCAGGTACTTTCTGAGTGATATAAAGATCTGTCTTCACTGAGAAAAGTGTTTTTGGAACCTAAAGGACTTTGAAAATAATTTCTTGTGCATATTGATCAGAAGAGTAGGGCTGTAGGATTTCACTGAGACGCTGTTAACATTGGTTCATCATATCAATATTTGTATGGCTGAGATTCTCAAGGGTTGTTTCTTTGGTTCATTATCAGTTCAAACCATCAGGATAGGAGCTGCCTCTGTCTTGGAAAAATAAAAAAAGATATGTCAATGGAAGAGGAAGAGTCTTTAACACTTTGCAAGTGAAGGGAGTGTGTAACAAAGGTTGTAAAATCTGAAATTTCAGCTCAAAGTATTACTTTCATGGCATGTCCCATTCTGAAAAACTTTAAAATAAGCCCCAAAAATCTTACTTCTAATGTGTTGTTTTAAATTCTATATGTATTACTTAAGCAAATATTTAAATATTATATTAGTTTTTCTGCATACTTGACATGAATATAATTCTACCTTCCTGCCAAGTATGTCAAAACCCAAATTCACTTCCATTTGCCAGGATAAATGTTTATTTTGTTTTCCCACATAATGTGCTCTTTAAAGTGTCACCAGGATACCAAACCTGATGGCTTTTTAATAGAGACACGGTGGGGGTTTTTTGCTTTCATGAGGAAACAGGATAAACTGTCAGTAAAGCTTATGGTAATGAAGCCGTGTACAGTAAATGCTCTTTGCTCTCCTTCCCCTCAGCATTTAAATGAAAAGAAATTCCCATCCAAACTATTGTCATGGTACTTCCTTTTTTATAAGTGCATGAAGGGTCTCTGGTAGGAAAGGATGTTGGGGAGGAGACCAGGACCCTTTCTTCTGTTAAAGGTGAGCTGTGATGGCTCCACAAGGCTCCCCAAAACAACTCTGTGGTTTGTTTTGCCATGGAATGGGTGGTATTATTAAAAAGGTAATTCACTGGAAGGTCACTGTGGTTTTACTAGTGCAGGACATCAGCATGTGCTTGAGTAGTTTTTCACAAGGCAGGGAGTTTGACTTTCAGCCTTGAATGTCTTGAACTAACAAAATCCGTGTTCACAAATTAAAATTTTGAATTTTCTGCTTTTAAGGGATACATCAGTAACATTTCATCGAAAATTTTCAGTTTTACTCCTGGTGCAAAGTAACTGGTTTAAATATCGCTGTGAAAGATTTATGCTTTTCAGAAAGACATTTTTTCCGTTTTCCCTTTATTTTTTCCAGAGCAGAGAATGAGGATAAAAGGACTCCTGTAGTGGCTTTGGATGGTGGAGATTGTTTTGAATTAATGACAGCATATGTTTCTTTTGTTTTCTGTAAACGCTTAATAATTTTGTGGTGTATTTATCAACGGGCATGGTGTAAGGCAGTAACTAAAGAGATTGTTCCAAATTAGTCAAATTAGGTGATGGTTTAAATTAGCTTAATTCCAAATGCTAAATCATGTTGTTAAATTCCGGAATCTTCATGTTTTCCTTTTCCTTTTCCTTTCTACCATTAGAAAGAGAAAAGAGAAAGTGGAGGGGGGAAAAATAAAAGCATTTGCCAATTAACAGACAGCCTTTGGGAAAATGATCTTTTCATGGTTCTGTTTCTCATGTGTGTAGTGGAGAGAATGCTCACAAGGCTACTATGAAGACAAGTTTGCTCATACGTAAAGAAATTAGTAAACAATAATGAATAGCAGCATAGAAATGTTTGCATAGTTAAATAAATAACAATATTAAACATGACCATTAACTTTTGACAAAGGAAATAGTCACACTGGGCTGAGTTCTGTTCTTGGAGTCATAAATGAAGTCCCAGTATAATTAAAAAAACTCACGATGCTTTTGTTCAAAGCCTTTCAGTTCAGACACCGTTTTTTGAGGTCTCCTTTCCTTACTCTTCATACCCGGCACATTGTGAGATTTGACTGTGCTTTTCTCCCCCAGCCTGTGCAGGCTGGGTGTACCCAGTTGTGCATCATGGCATCACTGTGCTCAGACTTTGCAGTGCTTTAGCAGCAGTGCAAATAACCCCATAAGCTTTGAGATGGACTTTAAATGTGATCAATGTTGGTGCTTGTTGGTTTTTTTGTGAGGGAACTAGGTTTGTGTTACCACTCTGGGATGTACTTTCGGTCTCTGTACGGGTGTTGGATGGTGAGTTGGACTAGATGATCCTTGTGGGTCCCTTCCAACTCATAATATTCTGTGATTCTGTGAATTTGCACTCGGTCGTGCTCAGAGGGCAAAGTCCCATCCTCTTCCTGATCAGGAAGTCTGGGCCTTTGTAGTTCGGACACATCTCTCTTATCAATTGTTTTGAGAAATCAGAGAATCCAAGAATGGTTTGGGTTGGAAACGATCTTAAAGACCATTTCATTCCAACCCCCTACCATGGACAGGGTGACCTTCCACCATCCCAGGTTGGTCTGAGCTCCATCCAACCTGGACTTCCAGGGATGGGGCAGCCACAGCTTCTCTGGGCATCCTGTGTCAGGGCCTCACCATCCTCACAGGGAAGAATTGATTCCTTATAGCTGATCTAACCCTGTTCTCTGTCAGTTTACAGCCATTCCTCCTTGTCCTGTCACTCCAAGCTCTTGTCTAACTTCCCTCTCCAGCTCTCCTGGAGTCCCTTTAGGCTCTGGAAGGGACTCTAAGGTCTCCCTGGATCCTTCTCTTCTCCAGGCTGGACACCCCCAGCTCTCCCAGCCTGTCACCAGAGCAGAGGTGCTCCAGATCTCTGAGCATGTTTGTGGTCCCTTCTGGAACCACTCCAACAGCTCCACATCCTTCTTATACTGGGGACATGCAGATTATATGCAATGCATACTAGCCACTGTTTTTGTAAGGGAAGCATTTCCTCCTTAACTCAACGTATGACTCACTTATTCCCTGAATTCCGTGATGTGATTTTTATCTGGAGTTCCATGTCTTGCAATTATCAAATTAGAAAGGCTTTTCCTAAAGACTAAGTCTCTAACCACAGAATTAGACTCAGTGGTGTAAATAGCACAAGTAGAGAAATGTCTATATGCTTCTGGTGTCAAGGAAGTCCCGTAATACATTTTTGAATACCACTCTATTGTTCTCTGGTTACAGTGGATTCTTAACAGACAAAGTAAATTCAAGTAATTGTACATTCTGAAGTCACATGCCTAGGAGAAAAAAAATCAATGTACACTTAGTAGCAGGTATTTTTATTTTAATTAATTAATTTTAATGTTTTACTTTTAAGACATTAATGAATACCCTTACACAAATCCGTGATAAACGTTACCAGATTTGGATTTGTTGTGGAAAAAGGCTGAGCTAAAATGTTTTATTCATTTTTGCACTAAATAAGTTATGTGAAATAATGAATTAGTGGCCTTTCCATTTTAAAAAGTGTCTTGTGCTAGGTGCATCCCATAGTTTATTGTCCATTTACAATGTGTCTGAATGGGTAAAGTTCTTATCTGGTATCCAGATATGTATTTCTATCACCTGTCTGCTTTTCTTGTATGTGGGGAAAAAGGCACATCCAGACCTGCAGTAGGTGTGATCAGCCCACAGAGGTGCCCCTCTTTTCCCATGGGTTGTAAAGAGTGACTAGATTATACTGAAACACCCAATGTTCTATGAGGTGACTCCTAACCCAAGAGCAATGCTGTAATGACTTCTTGAAAGAACCCAGCCAGCTCAGCAGCAGCTGGACTTCTCCCTAGAGCCATACTGGGCTGTTTCTGTTCCAAAATACCTTTGTAGAGAGAATCTAAGTTGGATTTCTAACCTGCATGTGAGAGCATGTGGAGGAAAAGGCTCTTTTTGCATCTGTGTCCCATTTTGGAAGCCCATTTTTATGCTTTCCTTTGACAAGAAGATGATGAACATCTCTTCTAAGTGTAACCTAAAGTTAGGAGAGGCATTCAAAATATGCAATCCTACAGCTATTGGCATTAATGGAAACTTTTCTGGGGACACTACAGAATTAATATTTCATCTCCAAGTTGTAAGACCAAATCTGGACTTAAAAATTGGATTGCTGTAACACGAACCAAATTCCTTGTGCATATGTTGCACATTACTTGTGCCCTGATTCTTTTATTTGTACATGTACATTCTGCCATTATTTTGGAAATCAGGCTTTTGAAAAAAATCAAGAAACGACATAAATGAAAAAGAAAATAATTTTAAACCTTCTTCATTCTGCTCTGATGAAAAGCACATCACCTGCATGGATGTTAATTTCTTGTACAGCATGGTGCTATCTGAAGGAAGGCAGATACTGTGAGAATTGGCTGTTCTCCTGGGAATGAATGCAGGACAAGTCGGTTTTATTAAGGGGAAAGGAAAAGACAGAATTATAATGATTAAAAATAAGATAACAGGATTCAAATAAATATGTATTGTTCATATGGTCTGAAATTTACTCAGGTTTCTGCCAAAGTTTTCCTTAGTCTTCTTATGATCCACCTTTTATAGTGAAGGTTCACGAGGACATTTCAGAGTGTCTGTCAGCAAGCATGATAAACGAAGTGTTACAGAGAATTTTATCACAGTTACTGCTTACTAGTATGTACCTGGGGTTCACTTTCCCTTCCTTCCTTTTCAACATGAAGAATGTGAGAACAATTCTTTTGAGGACTTCCTCCTCCTTAATTTCTTGTTTAACATCAGCAATACTCTCAAATGTTGTTTTAGAACCATGTATTGATTGTAGCTATTAACAGGGCAGAGTTTTACCATGCAATTTTTTTTTTTAATTAGGTTTATTCTCTTATGTGTATTTACCAGTTAAAGGCAGTGAATGAGAGGACTGGTCTCAAGTTGTTCCCAAACCAACCTACTGTTCAGTTTAACAAGTTTCATTGGATATATTCCTTAACAAGTCATGGCTGTAAAGTGAATAATTCTGGACATATTGTCACTAGGTGAATAGATCAGGAATTGAGTTTCACTGAAGCTGATTATGTCTAGGACTGATTGCTGATANTCTGTGATTCTGTGATTCTTAGTTAATGTTGAGTTGAAACAACTCTCTTCACCTCATCCCTTCGGATCAGTAGGAGCAGGACTGGATTCTCCAACCCTTTTCCACATCCAGGACGGTGAGCAAGCATTCGAGGTGTGTTGCTCCTGTACTGCCTGAGGCAGCCTCCATCCAAGGCCATAAACAGTCTTGGAACAAAAGCCACTCCAGACGTTTCTGGACACAAGTTCAAACAGCATGTCAGCTAAAAGAAATATTTAAAAAATAGAATGTGATGGCTGATTTTGACTACCACTAAGAGGAAAAAAAAATAAAACTCATTATGCAAAAGGGGCTGCTTTGTTGTCTGTATCTCCCAGGCTTTACTGGTGAGATGCTAAAGCTTCTTATATGAGACTCATTTATGAATGGATACTGAGTCAGGATAGATTTTCAGAGGAATGCTATCCAAAAGATATAAAGGTATCCTAATATTAACATGGAATGTGAAGTTTTTGATGTACAGCCAGATGGAAACCACAGAAAAGTCCTACAATGTCCTCAACCAGAAAAGTGAGGGAAGTGAGTTGTCTTGATATATTGATATATCAATATATCCCACATAACGTTTTATTTAGTAGCATAGTTTATCCAAAATTATTTTATGTTTTTTTGGAAAGCACTGGTAGAAGATAGCCATAAATCTAACACATAGTTTTACAAAATTCATGATGATACTTACTCCAGAAGAAAAAAATATTTTCCTGTAGAAATCAAAGGTTTCCATGAAATGAAAATGTTTCGTTTCCAGGTTCCAGCTCCACATTTCAGACTAACAGTAATAAATTCAGACAAGGAATTTGGATATGATATGGAACTGGTTCAAATAAATACAGTATGTGTAGATTTTGCATATGTTCAAGGGCAAAGTATTGCAGGGGCAGTGGGTCCCTATCAGGAGGTCAGTTTTATTTATTCCTTAAGCAATGAGATCATGACTGCTGGGAATTAATCCATTCATTTTGTTGTTGTCTGTGCAATTTCATTTGCTTTCTTTCTTCATAATTCCCTTGAAATTTTTACATAATCTTAAATAGTCTTGCCAGCTCCCTTCCCCCTACTTATCTGCTCATACTTTGTTAGATTACATGTTTCATATTCATAGTTTGAGGAAGATGAATGGAGTTAACACACAGCCGGGTACAAAGGCGCCTTTGTTTAGACTTGCATTACTCTGAGATCAGAGCGGGAACCAAATTTACTGAGTCATTCTTTAGTCTTGGCTTTTGCTTAGCCCTCAAATGGAAGTTGCCCCGTTGGCGCTGTTGTTCTTCACCCCTCACTCCTCAGAGTAGAATCCATCCTGCTTTTCTGAGGTTGCCTGTGCTGTGGGCTTGTACATCTATGGCAGTGTCTGTTCACAGCTGATGAACTCCAGATAAATCACAGATGTCATTCATCTGACATTTTAAACCGTGAACTTAGAATGAAGTTGCTCTCTGAAAGTGCCTTTTATCTTTTTTAATATGAAGTGACTTTAGGCGACTAATTAGGATACTGGAGGTGTCTTAAGTTGATCCTATTAAGTTGATTTTGTCTAAGTGAATCCCATCATTGGTCCTTGGACATAAAAAGCACTAATTTTATATAATGAAAAAATACAATTTTTAAAAGGCCTATTTTAATTAATATTTGTCATCATCTATTGGTCTGTCAGAAGAAGACCTCATCTTTTCTTCTAAAATTGCACTAAACACAGAGCACTCAAAACCAGTATTACATCAAAAGCCTCAAGTCTTCCATGCAGGCTTGTCCAGCTTAATGGTTGCTACAGAGTGTATGATATGTTCTGCAAGTGGAGGGTGAAAAAATTCCCTGTATGTGTGTACTTAATAGCCAAATCAAGTATTACATTACAAAAGCTATTGATAGTTCTCCAAATGGCATTGTTATTTTCTGTATAAAACTCTGAGTCAGCTTAAACTGTGAAAATTCTTACTCTTAAACCCCTTTTTGCTTTGCTTACCAATTCAAGTGATTTCCTTTATGTAAGAAATGTCTTCAGATATTGATAATCCTCAGATAATCTCAAGATACAGAAGACTAGAAATGTATTTTCAGCATATTTGGTAAACGCTTCAACACTGAGCTACCTTGTGCTTTATTTCTCGGCTTTTATTAATTAATTTTTTATTTTTTTTTTTAAATATGGGGCAACCACAGCTTCTCTGGGAAACCTTTGCCAGGGCCTCACAGGGAAGAATTTATTCCTCATATCCCATCTAACCCTGTCCTCTGTCATCTTAAAACCATTCCCCTTTGTCCTGTCCCTCCAGACCCTTGTCCAACTTCCCTTTCCAGCTCTCTTGGAGCCTCTTTAGGCACTGGAAGAGGCTCTGTTTCCCCAGAGCCTTCTCTTCTTCAGGCTGAACATCCCCAGCTTTCCCATCCTGTCTCCAGGTCTTTGTTGCCCTACAACCACCTTACAATTTGTGCCTCCATCAGGCTGCAATTTTGACCTCCATCCCTAGAGCTGTCAGGTACAGCACACAGTGCCTTGTTATTCTCTAAATAAAAAATAAATTATGTAGTGTACTATTTTGGTAACATCAGCCATTGCCAAGCAAACTTTGGTTTTCCCTGTAGTAGCCACCTGGCTCCTTTGGAGCTGTGATAGGCACACAATGAGAGCTCTTGAGCAAAGGGAATCAGGAAATCACGCCACAAGATGAATATGTGAGCGGTTTGGGAAGGCAGCACCTTCATCCTTAACATTGTTGCCAAACACAGGGGTGTCCAGCCATGGCGCGTACGTTTCTCAAATGTTCCAGCTTAGCAGCTCCTCGGCACATTTCCTTCAAACACGGAGTAGTCGGTAAGCAAGTTAACGTTTGGCCTCCTGCCTTCCCCCCACACAAAGAGCTTTGTATGTCAAGTGTGCAAGCTTTGAAACGGCATTAAAAATAAGATTATTTTTCATCCCAGATGGTAGGTGACAACATGCAACTCTTTACCTTTTCTTTCCTTTCCTTTTTAGTTTTTTTTTTATGCTGAAAGAAAGATATAATGCAACACATTTTTGGAAGACTAAGCAGACGTTTACTGTGCCAGGTCCTATCTACTGCATCCTTCAGCATGTTCCAAGGAAAGCAGGCAAAGTATTTTAACTCTGCTGTACACCACGTAACTCAGTTTCTTAACTGCTTAGAGTGACTAGTACTACTGGAGAGGGAATAAAAACTATCTATTTTTAATTTTTTTTTATAAAGCAGCTGAGCAGTGTCATTGCTGTCATTTATTGTATCTGCTTTCCAACTAGAATGGCTTCAAGGTGGTGTGTCATGGGGGGTTTAACTTTTTCTTCATGTGGGAAGGATTCTCAGCAAACTGGCTTTTATACTGATGAAAGAAGACTTCAGTCTTGTTGGAGTGACTCGCTACTCCTTCCAACACCAGAATTTGGAAAATTTAGCTTGCATAAAATTGAAGTTGTTCCTTAGTTTCTTGTTTTCAAGAAAAAATAGTTGGGAGAAAAAACAAACCCCACTGTGAGAAAGAATGAGTCGATATTCTTTAAAGCATTACTTACAGATAAAGTTATTTTAACAAGTTTTCTTTGACGTCTCCATCACTGGATACCATTTTCTTTAAACGCTTCTGGCGTGGAATCATTCTGTGTTGGCAGTAATGTGCTCACCCTTTCTTATCCCTTTTTATCCCACATTATTGATCCATTTTGAGTTTATAAAATATTCTTTAGAAATGCAAAGGTAGGGGAACATTACATTTTTTTGAAGTAAGAGTCAAAAAATACTGTTTGTGATCTTGAGAAGTGAAGAAGAGAGATGACCTGCTGTTGTCTTCTGCTTTGGTATTTCCTTAAAGATGATGTAGCTATGCTATCCCTCTGTTCATTTCTGCATTTTCTGGTTATTAATAGATTATTCCAAAACTGGTAGGACTGATGGAATGACTATCTTTATCCCTTGAACTGTGAGGTTCCATGCCATGATGTGGGGTTTTTTTTGTTAAAGTGCATTAGGGACAAATTATAGTCCAGTTATTTATGGCAAACTCCTTTTTCTTTATTGGTGGTTTAGGGCATCACGCAGAGTCCACCTTTAAGACAGAATTATGTTAATTTGGAGGAAGGAAACAATTTTATTTCACATATATATGTAGTAATTTTACTAAATAAAAAAATCACACAAGAGAAAAATAATTTTAAGTGTTTATTTAGTATTTAAGAACAAGTCTGGTGTTCATACAACTACTGCAGACAATTTGCAGGGAGAGATGAAGTCCCTATTGGAAAAATCTCCCAGCAGCACCTTCATTTCAATAAACTTTTGAGGGTTTTCTCACTTACAAAGAAACTTCTAATGCTTGTAAACAAACTTGTAGCCTTCGACTATGCATTTGCAGAGCTTCATAGTTTATTTGCTGGGAGTAGCCATTGCTAACTCATTTAATTTAACTTAATTGCTCTTGGGTTTAATCTGGTTTTGCAGTTCATATATTACATGCCAGTAAAAAAGTGTCCTTGTCAAATTTCTACATGTCTGTCTTCTTTGTCATGTCATTTTGTTTTTCCATGCTTTCCTTGCTGTTGCAGGGGGGCTTTAATCCCTGAGACTGCTGCTGGATGTGAAGGGTAATAGCCAATGGCTTGATATTGATGGTAGTAAATAAAGAATGGCTGGCAAAAAAGAGCTTCAGGTCACATGGAAAACATTAAAAGCTGAACCAACAGAAACTTCACTGAGTTTCTGCAGCTGAGGCAGTTTAACCCCATTCATCTGTACCTGCTGGATACCATAAAGTCTCTGTCCTTGGTGATGTTCGAGACTTTATTTCAGAAAGCCGTAGCTGAATTCCTCTGGTCTTGGCAAGAATCGTCTTTTAAGGTGAAGGTCGGACTAGAGACCTTGAAAGGGAGGGTTGTCATAGTGAAGCTCAATCTGTTTGATGATGCACCTCCATTAAAATTATTCCACTATTATGTGAGAGTACCCAAATAGTAATTTCTGACTGCCAAAGAGACAAATTATTACAGAGATTAAACAACATTGCATTAAAAGTTGTCTTTTAAAATTATTTTAAGAAGTTAACTCTTAATATGTGAAAAATTTAAACACAAATTATGTACTTTTATAAAACATAGAGTAAAATTGCATAAGGAATTCTAGAACTGCCATTTCTAGGATATATTACGTGAGAAGTGTCCTGTGCTCTGCTGAAGTTCAGATTAGATGATCTTGTTGATGCCTTCTGTTTCCAAAAGTTTGGTTCAATTAACTGGGAGGCAAAATTGAGTTCTGTAATGGGTTGAAGTTGCTGTATGGATTGTAAAAATTATTTTGAAAGGTTACAGACTGAATCTAATTTACTAACATCTTGATAGAATGGATTAACTGAAAATCTTTAGTAATCTGAAATGGCAGCTCCACCAAATGTGGTCAAAGTGCCAGAAGCATGCATAGGAGAACTGGAAGATGCCTAAGTACAATAGTTTCTATTCTGGTGACTAAAAGTTCAAATGCAGAGGAAATGATTGGCTGGATAAAGAAGAAAAGATGTGCTCCTGGTCAGTGTGTGGTTTAGTTTACATCTAAATTTAACATATAGACTGTCAACCAGATTATGCTGTCATAAAAGAGTGACATAAAAGGCAGAGAATAGAGGAAGAAACTGCGTATTTGAAGTACTAGATTTATTTTCTTTTAATAAATGCTAAAGCCAAATGCAGCTTGTAGAGGAGACAACATATGTCTCCAAATACACTTACCAATAGCTCTTTTGTTTTCTATTAAATCAGGTGAAGAACTCTGTGATTTCAATTTCATCAGATCTGAAAGTGCCCAGGGAGTCAGAGCAAAATTTGTGTCTGTGTGTGTGGTTTTTCTCTTGTTTTTTGTCCTTGGTGTGAACACACCTGGACTTTACCTTTGGGGGTGGTTTCTTGAGCTGTGGGACTCACTGCAGAGCAGTCTCAGTGCCATCAGCCACTCCTGGTACCGTTTTGTATCTGTAGTGATAATTCTGTTCTTACCAGGTGGGGTGATTTACTCATTGAGTTATAGTTTCAAAGACAGTTGAATTCCTTTCTGTGTTGTTTAAGACAATCTACTTGAGTAAGTTTTCTGCTTTAATCTATCTACTTTTTCCTGCCTCTGATATCAGGAAGGATTTAATCTTTTGTGGAGACTAAATCCTCACCTTGTGAAAATCACCCCTGCTCTGTTGAGTAAACAGAACTCAAGCATGCGCTCAAACCTAACCATGAACTTCAGTGCTGCTTCAACCATGATTTAATTACCACATCATGTATACATGGAGGAGAGGGTGTGTGTAATGCTTATGATTTCATAACTTGTCTCTCTTGAGGTACACTCTTTTCATTGACATTGTACTCCATGTGAAACACGTTTTTAACTGCAGTAGTGAATATTTTAAGATTTTTTTTAATGAACAAGCTCTAATTCAGTCTAATTTACTTCTTTTCATGAGGTGTTCAGATGTACAAAAATTCAAGCATTGATTAACAATGAAAAAAAAAATTGAAACAGACACATTTGCCACTTACGTATTGCTGTGTATTGGGAGTGGGAAGGGGCACTTCAATGTTCCTCTCTGGCACATGCTCGATGTGCTGGAATTTATTAATTTCACAATTTAAAAGTACATGGGCTCAGTTCTGCTCAGTGCAGAACATGCTGGCCTCAGCCCAGGAGAATGTTGTGTTCATCTGGTCATCTGTAAACACGTGGGCAGGCTGCTCATGTGCTTCAGTTTAAACGTGCACCTCGGTCAGGGCAGGAGTGCTCAGTGCTCTCCCGTCTCAGCCCTCGTCACTGGTGCGGGCGGGCCGGGTGCAGGCAGGTTTTTAAAATAGGAATTGACACGCTCCTCTGGGAAATTTAACTCACAAGACTAATAACCCATCTGTGGTTTATATTTCTGCATCTTGACTTGTTCAATGCATGTTTAATTTGGGAGGGTTGCTTCAAGGTTATGGCAAGGGCGCTTTGGCGCTATAATTTTCTGTTGTGGAATGCAGTTCTTGTTGGAATAAGGTACATCATGTACTTTTACTCTTTTGTCAGAGAGCAGAAAGACAAACACGAGCCATGGACTCGGTCCAGTATGCAGAATTCTGTGAAAGTCGGCAATTGAGTTTTTGTAAGTATTATAATGGCTGCACTGTATTAAGATGTTTGATTATTATTTCATGTAATAGAGAGCACACCAGAACCTCATGGTTTTTCTGTTTCATCCGCAATAATAAAACTTTAAATTCTTTGTCTGCATAACTCCTGGGAACAGTTAATATAGTTTCAGGCTGTTGGGCAGAGAATTTAATTTGAATATTTACCAAGCTTTCTGTGTGCTCCAGCACTGTGCTGGTGGGGATGATAGAATTGGTAAGGAGTTAATGGATTAAAGCCCCCACTTGGCCTGAAGTTGCCGTGTTGGTGTTACAGTTGGCATTTTAGAAAGTTTCATGGTTGCAGGTTTTTCGGAATGCGTCTAAAATTAGAGAAGAGCAGCAAGTTTTGCTTTTATTTTCCGACCCGCAGAGACACAAAGAATTTACTAAAGAGTCTTGTCTATTTTAAGCTGTAAGCTCCTGCTGTGGAATTTGTTCAACATTAGCCAAGTTCATCAGTATGCACCATTCCAACACTAATAACATGATGACAGAATTAGGGCTTTACTAGCACTGAAAACCAACTTACTAGAAGTACTTGTGGGCCACGATTATAATGAGCTGTAAATTAATGGGCTTGATCATGTAGCAAAACATCATTACAGAAGCGGTTAAGTGATGACTAAGGTTTTAGGTCAAATGTCAGAGAAAAGGAGGTGAAGGAGCCAGTAAAAATCATGACAAAACAGCACATGATCCTACAACACAAACTTGAGCACAATGGTGTCTTTAAAGGAGAGACCTTATCTTCTTCTTCCTTTTAAATTCAAAGAAAGAGTGACTCATTTATAGCAAAAAAATGACACATTTACACAACTGCTCTGTATCAGCAAATGTCAGCAAATGTAGGAAAACATGTTTTGTAAGCATTCTTTCCTTAATTCAATATGTTTTTTATGTTTAGTTGTAATTTGGCATCACACATCTGTGAGCCATTAGATAAATGATACTTCAGATTAGGGTGACTTCAGGAAATGAGAGGTTTGTGATAAAGTCATTTTTAAAACCCAAAAATTGCCATCTGGAGACAGAACAAATAGAAATCTTAAATTTGAGAAATAAAATTGAATGTTGCTGACCAGGAGATTGTGAGAATAGCATTGAGATATTTTTGTAGATCACAGTGTTTTTAAATGACCATGTCTATAAGATTCTTTTTCACTGACATTTAATGTCATTAAAGAATATGAGAATTACAGTGGTTAGAAAATAGTAGCAAGAGAGACTTGGGTACAAATTCAATTGCATAATATGAACTCAGACAGAACATACTAAATGCTGTGCAGAACATTTGTTCAAAACTAACACAAAGACTACTTTTAACTTAATTTCTTATATTTTGGTAAAAATTGAATGTATTACTAAGTTTAAAGAGTAAATCCCTGTTTACTGTAATATAAACCTGTAAAAACTGTGTTGGAAGAGAATAATCCTGAAAGGGACTTCAAAAAAGCTGTTCTAAAAGTATATATTGATAATCACTGCTGCAGATACTTCTATACACTTCTAAAGACAGGCAAGAGAAGAGGTCCATCAGAGGATCAAGCACTATGGAATTACAAATTTAAATTCTAGGGAACATTTTGTGGTCCTTCTGTCACCTTCTTCCTTATTTTTTTCCATTTCTTTCTTTAGTGGCACAATGTAGCCTTCACATTCCCTCCTAAATAAAAACAACCATTATTTACACCTGTTTTCTGTTTAACACTGAACTCTTCTGTAGATTCTTAGTCCTGGTTGAAACCTCTCTTCAAAAGAGCTGTTTCAGATGGTTCTTCCACCTTGTATTTACTTTATTTTGGTTGTCTTGCCTCACAAACAACCCTCATTAAGACTTCTGTCTTAACAAGTTCTTTCTGTCCCCAGATGTCTGTGATCATTTTGTCCACCACTGACCTAAGTAAGATCATAGGTTTTTCCTTCCTTTTACTCTCTAAAGCAAATACACCAAGTTTCTTTGTCCCTTATTTCTCTCTGCCCTTTCTCCAAAGCAGTTTCATCCGTGGCCAGTGTGAAGTTCTCATATGGCTGTTGTTCATTTGCGTATCTGCGTCTGTCCTTATTTCTGTATATCCAAAGCACGTTTAAAAAACACTCATCTACAAATCATTTTGGCTCACTTGTCAGCATCTAATCCTCTATAGTTAACACCAGGACTTCTGAATTCTGTCTTTCTTCATTTGCTGTCACTGTTGATAATTAAATTGTATCAATTTTTTTTCTGGACTCATTTGTATTGATTTCTTTTAGTGCTTTCTCTCACTCATCAAAGATGTGATACATATTATTTGTTTTACAATAATGCATTCCAAATCAGTTTAGTCCTGTCTGCACTCCTCTGAGGCTGACCCTTCATTGTTCTTAAATCTTCCATGTGATCTATAATCTTGTATTTTTTCTCTTTACTCTTTATGTTTATGGGTCTCCAAAATCTTGTGTGTGAAATAAGTCTTTCCGCCCAGGTTCCATTTTGGTAATTCCTTCCTTGACCAATAAAATCACACTCACAATTACTTGTTTCTCATTTGCAGTATTTCTGCAATCGAAAAAATTGATTATCGTGTCCTACCTGTTGTTAACTTTCTTTACTCTTCTAATGATTTTAACTGACAGCAAAGAAAGCATCCAAATTTCGTGACTGGTTGGACTGTAGCAGTATGGAAATCAAGCCAAATGCAGTTGCAATGGAGATTTTGGCATATTTAGCATACGAGACTGTGGCCCAGGTAAGGGACTGTGCTGATTGAACTCTAGTCAATAAATTAATTACTCTTGGATATACTTCAACCTGAGAAGGGGAGTCACTACTCCAGGTAACCAAGCTGACTGGATGAATGGAATCATAGAATGGTTTGAGTTAGAAGTTAAGGCTCATTTAGTTCCAACCCTTGCCATGGACAGGGACACTTTCCACTGGAGTAGCTCAGAAATCCACTCTGTCTTTCCATGTTCCATGTGACAGATCTGTGCTACACTATGATCATCCATCTGATACACAAATAGAAATGTTTTTTAGTGCTGCAGAGGAGAGTGGAGTCCAGCACGAATTTTATTCAAGTCCAAACTGAAACCACATTCTGTGCTGTGTGACCTTTGGCAGTGCACTGAGGCTCATTCAACCTCATTGCACAATTGGATTATAAAGAAGGATTTCCTGGAAAACAAAATGTTACCTTAGTGCCAAGCTGAGCCCTCTTGGGTAGATGGATTGCTCCATGTATTTACAGACGTGGAAAAGAAAGGTTCCTTAGGCTGAAATATTTCTGAATAATTTTATTTACATCTGAGAAATGCTAAGAATATTCTGCTTGAACCCACATCCCCTCATCTCTCATTGTTACAATGGCAGCTGTAGCACCATGTCAGTAACACCATGTGTTTTGCCTCTCCAGCTGGTGGACTTGGCCCTTCTGGTTAAACAGGATATGGCTCCCAAAGCTGGTGACCCATTCAGTCATGCCATATCTGCCACCTTCATACAGTACCACAACTCTACTGAGGTAAAAGTTGCTTTCTTTCAAATATTAATGCGTTTTTTCTTTTACTTTTTTTTACATGTATTTTCTTCCAAACATGACATTGTTGAGTCAGGTATTGATACATTCTGTTATGCATTTTATGAACTTTGAAGTTACGGATTTAACTGGAAACACATAGTTCTGAATTTTAAATTCTTAGCAGCATCCTTGTATTTAAATGCAGATCCTCTTTTCTTGGGTGGAAATTCCTTCTCTCTGTATTCAAGGCTCTCTCTAGTGCCAATGTGGAGATTAATGTCTTCAAAATTGGCAATTGGACTAAATGTTCTATTGCATTGCTATGATACAGATATTATAGTAACTTCTAGAATGAGAAAACTAAATTCTCTATTGCATCTCTTCTAATAGCATATCTAAGAAGGCAATAATTGCAGAGTTTTTTGTGATTTGATTATAAAATGGCTCTTTGACATCTTCCTTTTATAGCCACATCTCTTAGGTCAATCTACAAGTGTGAAGACCAGTCTTGACTCCCCTGAAAGTACACCACCTGCTACACCCACCCCTCCAGCATCAGCAGCTCAGCAACACCTTGGGAAAACCTCGTCAGGAGCCTTGGGGAATGGTGGGATTGGGCAGGACTCTACCAAATCCAAACAAAGGAAAAGAAAAAAGGTATTTAGTGCATAAGCCAGCAATGAAAAAAAGAAAAAAGAAAAAAATATCAAGATACCGAAATGTCTTCAGGAAATCAAGTCATAGAATGTTTGGGGTTGGAAGGGAACTTAATAACATCTTGTTCCAAGCCCCCTTTTCACTAGACCAGGTTGTTCAGAGCCTCATCCAATTCGAACTTGAACACTTTCAGGGATGGGTCATCCAAAACCTTGTCTTGACAACCTGTGCCAGTGCCTCACCACCCTCACAGTAAATAATGTGTCTCATTTCAAATACCAATTTTAACCTCTTTCCCATATTAACAGCCGTTGTTATTGTAGGGCCAATTGTGTGGCTTGGTGTTTTTCTATCAGAACTGAGCTAAAGCTTCGCAGTAATGCCTGAAAACTGAATTTTGTTCAGGTAACAATTGGTGCTGCTAAGATAACCTGCTCCTGTACAGCCACAGCAGCAGTTCCCACCCCAAATCACCACCCCCTTCTCTGACAGCAGCAGTGAACGAAGATTTTGAGGGTTAAAGCACCAGCAAAGAAGACAGAGGTGTTTGTGATTTTCCTGCTCCTGTCAGCCTTAGGTGACTGCCACCTTTGTCTATAACAACGTTGCCTGACTTGCTTTATTTTTATGCCAGTCAGTTGCATTCAAGGTAAATACTTTGCATAAAATATGGGCATCTCATCTTTAGAGTGTGAAGTGTAAATGTTACAATTCCTGTCTGCTGTTGTACAGTCTTGGTGTTCTACCTGAGAGAGATGTATGTACCTTAAAACCACAGGGGAAATAGACTTGATTAAATAAACTGGGTAGGAAACCCAGTGTTAATCACTTGGGACTGTCTTGAAAAAATGTGATGGAAATGCTCATTTTGCTGCAAAGAAGTGGAGTGACTTGGGATTTTCTCGAGTGTTTTATTATTAAAAAATACCTTTTTTTTTGAGTAATGCCAATGAGTTTTAGAGTGATAGAAAAGGATGTGTTTTCTCCTTCTGGTGTCATTGATGCCAGTGCTATAGGTACTCCTAATAGGTTCAGTTTTCTGTCTGTCCTTATACTCCAGTTAAAAAAACATTAGTGAATCCTAAAAATCTCACAGAAAACTTTTGCTTTTCCTCTTCCTTTTTTTATATTACATTTGATTATGTTTTCTTTCAGTGGCTGATTTCCATTATAATTCCTGGGAACAAGAATTTAGCTGGCAGTGTTGTTTTTGATACATTATATTTTACTGGTGTTATGAGTTTATTTTAAATTCTTAGTGTTTTACTTAATGTATTTTAAAATTATTATATTCCAAAAAATTGCACAGTTTTAATGAAATAGTCTCATGACTTATCCAATTTGGTTAGGTATCTACTGGATATAACTGAGACATTGAGACAAACAATTTAACTTGGTAAAGAATGTTATTTTTAGGCCATGAAGGCCCAGTCCAGCAAAAAATATTTGAGTTTCATATTCCCTTTATGAATGTCAATCAGCAAGGGAAGAATCTGCCATCATATTATGAATAATTCCGTGTGTACACACAGCCTCTAGTGGACTCAGCACTCTGGAAAATAAAACATTTCATAAAAATATCCCAAATTTGAGAGCATTAGTATATCATGTGAATGTATGAGGGCACGTTAAACTTCAGTGTATAATTTAAGGTTTTGTCCTTCTCAGTGCATTCACTAATATCATATTCATGAATTTATTGCCAAGCAGCCATCATTTGGTAAGTCATCTGAATTCTGGCAAGCATCTGTGTCTAGGTGGAGCCTAAAACAACATTTAGATTGCCTAACAAGGAGAAAAGAGTAACTTTTCCTTTTAAACCCTGGAGAAATTTTTGTACAATCAATGCCCTGGTAGTGGTGAATTCTTCTTTTTACCTATTTAGAGTCTATAATCCAAAAAGTCATTTTAAATTTGAAAACATTCCGATTTGAGGTGACGACTTTTTTTTTTCCTTTTTGCATCCTTCCAATACCATTAGGTCATGTTTCAGCTTCAAATTTCCATCTGATATTGCTCAATGCTGATTTTGGTGTCAAATTGCTTTCCACTTCGGGTGCTTGTTCAATATTTCCCCACCCCTTGACATCATAATAAGAGCCTGAAATGTTTTAAAAATACTTTCTGTGGTTATTGCAGTATGACTTATATGACCCTTTCATTATAGTTTGAACATTTTCTGCTCTTTTCAATTGCAACATGCAGCAGCACTAGGTGAAAGATTTAAGAGGACAAACATGGTGTTCTTTGGGTCTCTTAAGAAAAGTTCATGTCAAAGTCCTCTTTAATTTGTTAATAGCTTTTTTCTCTAATGTAGTGTGTGGCAGTAATGATGTGTATCCTCAAGAAACAAAAAAATTGGTCCATTTTATGAAGGTTTATTTTCCTGCTTTATGCACTGTAGGTCTGTTGTGTGTTTTTGATTTAGTAACAATTTGTGTGTTTTTCTGTTGCAGAGCACTGCAGCCTGTGGGATGGAGGCTCAAAGTGATGCCATCCAGCCCAGCCACATCAGAGAGGCCATTCGACGCTATGGCCACAAGATTGGCCCCCTTTCCCCATTCACAGTACGTAATAACAGAGTTATAAAAAGTTATATTTATAATCTTAAAGAACTTTGATTTTCAAGTGGTCGAATGAAGAAACTTTGGAATTGTTGGGAGCAATTTGTGGTGACTGTAATTTTCTTTATAAAAGTGGCATAATTCTCTTGGGAAATAAAAGTCAGTAATTTCTGTGTCTTTTTGGAAGGACAAAAAAGTTTTTTTTTTCCTTTTAAATATTATTTTCTTTCAATTACAAATTATGCTTTTTTGTTAGTGCTTGAATTTTCTGTTTTTCCAAAGTTTAGGTTTACAGTTATTTCAAATTATATGTATTCCAATATGGTGAAGAGCACTTTATATTCTAAAATTAGTTGTGTGTCAGATACTGCTCATATTGGAAGTTGAACTCTCAAGTGTCACATTTACAGTTGGAGAAAGAAGGGAATGGTTTCTTTAGACAACTTTGAACCTCCACTGAAATGTAATAAAACTGAGCTTGTGGTAAAGCACTGATGGGTTCTGAGGTTTTGCCATCATTTTTTTCTATGCAAATTGCAAATCCATTGTTCAGAGCAGCCAAACAAATTCTTTATTTAATTTTCTCAGCTGATGAAAATGTGAAAGCAGCCCATCTCCGATGTCATAAATTGGAGTAATTTTCTTTTTTTTTGCTGTTCTTTGTGGCATAAATCCTGCTTACCTCAGAGTATCTACTTTTAGGAAAGAGTAAATGTCAAAGAAATCATTACAGGAAAAACGAAACAAAAAAACTCCCACCAAACTACATCTGAGCTCCTAGAAATCAGGAAGAAATTGCCCAATTTTTGAGATATTTCAGTAAAGGAAAGTGATTTTGAATTTATAGGAAATTCATCTACGTAAAAATGATATAGAAGTTTATGAAGACCATAAATATCAAGGAAATAGTGGGAGTTGACCTCAGAAGTGGGGAACAAAACCAAAAAAAGAGTAAATGAGTATATGAAATTTTAATTATCCTAATGTCAAAACTGATCGATGCTCTTATAAATGGCAGTAAATATTTGGTTTATTAATGATAGTCAGTATACATTTGGAATGAATTGTCTTGACATAGTTTTACCTCTGTTTTTTGCCACTCACAAATGACAGATTACGACCATGTAAAGCTTAGGATAGAATGTCTAGTCCAAACCAGAAAAATGTCTTTAGCAGAATTTTGCTAGGAGATGTAGCTAAGAATATGCCAATAGCTTTTGGAAGTAGAGAATATGTTTAACTTTATAATAAAGAACTAAGGAGAATAAAACAGTTGCAGAAAGGTAAGTCTTCCTTCCCTGACCCTTACTAAAAGTGGTTTGGTCAATTATTAACCAAAGTTTAAATTTTTTCTGCAACCACAAGGTATAATAAAATACTCTGGTTTGGATTGGGGTTTATTTATGTCCTCCAGTGTTGTGAACTTCCCAAACAGTGCAACTAACTGAACAATTTAATTTGTTAACATTACCTACTGTCAACGTGGTTGATGAGATGAGCAGATCTTGTTCCCTCTAAACAAGCCAAGAAAGAGAGGGAATCTTGGGTCAGCTCCTGGATACATCCAGATGTTGTAGGGCTGTAATACGACTCCACTTTTAACGAAAAAGCTCAAGAAAAGCATTTTGAGAGGTATTACAGAGTGTGCATTTAGATCTGTCTATCTGCCTGCTTCTCTCAGTGCCCTCACTGGCAGTTTTGGGTAATTTGGCTACCGCAGTTGTCCATGCAATAACTTTGATATAGCATTCAAATTCTGAGATATTCTCTATGGTGTCTGAGTGAAAGCCTCTGTCAAAAGGACCTCAACCCTTCCCTGATCTCTGTGTAGACATTGGAATGTGTATTTTTATGGATCAATGTAATAACCAACAGACTGGCAGTTTTCAAGGGCCTGCTACATTCAGAGAGTTTGTATCTGAACCCAAACCAGTAAAGGGGTGGGTTTTCTAACTAGAACAATTTGATAGTCAGGTGTTACCCTGCACAAGGATGGGCAAAGTGGAAAGATAGTCACCAATTCCATCCCAACAAGACTTATCGAAAATCACAGAATCACAGAATCCAGAGTTAACAAGGTTGAAAAAAACCTTTGAGGTCATCAAGTCTAACCTATTACCTATCACCATCCCATCATCTAAACCATCTAAATCATCACATTTTTAAAAAAGCAGACTTGAGGACTGAAAAAGGTTTGTGTGCTGGTTTGTCTGGGTAGAGAATTGTGTCAACTGAGTCACACACTGTGTGCATATACATGAAAGTAAGTTCTTGAAAAAGAAGTTATTTTTCTGTAATGGATTTGTATATAGGATATGATATTTTCGTTGTATATTTTCCATTTTGCCTATCCTTTTGTAGTTTTTTCAGGCTCTAAGGGAGAGAGAAGCAAAGGGCTTTTGTGGCAGTTTGGCCAATGCAAAAAAAAAAAAAAAGCAATTATGGCTAAACTTCAATTGACTAGGAATCAGAATGATTTATCAATATTTCAGGAAGATCTTATTCCTGAATATGCCGGCAGTCATTTGAACTCAACATCCAGTTTTTCACTGGGTCTGTATCTAAGATGACGCATAACTGGGTTAATGTCCTGGTGTGCTTTGCTTCATTGCATGAAGGGGTTTCTCAGAAGAGTCAAGGTATGTGTCATAAATGCGTAGTGAGCTGGTGACAGCCCCAAACCGCTTATGTCACTGTATGAGAATTAATGTAAATTGTTCTAAGTGTATTAATAAATATTTCAATACTGTTAGGTAATTATTAGTTTTTTTAGAGGGACTTTTTACAGAAAGAGAGATGCTGAGTATTTTCAGGTATTAAACCAATTAGAAGGGTGAACAGCACTAGTAGCATTAGTAGTTACCATGACACTTGGATTTTTTTGAATCCTTTCTTATGGACATCTCAAACTGCACACTTTTTGCTGGTAATGCTCGTTGAAATGTCCTCTTGATATTCATGGGGCAAGCAACCTGGGATGCACATTAGAAGAAATTTTGTTTCTTCTTTTCTCTTTCCTTTGCCCCTTATCCTGGTGTCACAAACCTAAGACACAACACATTTTTTCACGTCATTCCCTGTTCTGCTGTTTCATCATGATTGTCCCTCTCTTCCGTCTGATTTGGTGATAAGTGTTCCTAATGAGGCAGTTTTGCAAGAAGAGTTGAGCTGTGTAATTTATTCTTTAGCAGCATTTGATGGACGTTGGTTTGGACAAAAAGAACATTTTGGAGGTTTTATAATCATATGGTAAATGAGAACTAACATTAAACTAGTGAAAATGATCCGTTTGCGTTTATTTTGACCTTAATAGCTATGTCAAAATGACTAACATAATTAGAGCATTTAGGGTTTGTCTCCAAGTGCAAGCCACAATGGAAAGCAGCAAGTGCACTCAAGATTCTTCTGCATTGTATCATGACCAAGGCAGTTTAGACATATATTTTATCCATATATTTTCTATTAACCGAATTGAGTGGTGCTCAGTGTCTCCCTTAAAGCATGGTCCAGATTTTCAAGGAACAGTGAAATACTAAAAAATAGCGCCATATAATTTTGCAAGACAGGAATGGGAAGTATGGAACTCTCCATCATGTGGGGTAATGCAATTCCATGTACTGGATCTTTGTCTGTTTCTCTGTGCATTCGAGTTAAGGAAGTTCATAGTGAAAATTATGTCCAGTCTAGATTGGGCCTGTAGGAATAATCCTAATCTTCATCCAAATAATATTCAAAATAATAGCATTTATTATGCCAAGGTGTTTACAAAAATGTCAGAGGGATATTTCTTACCAGGAATACAAGCATCACGTCTCTAGAGAAATTATTTCAAGTTATTTCAATTGATTGTATTTCATACAGTTGGGGTAGCAAACAAATAATTCTTTAAGAGTATTTATTCTGTGAACGATATGCAGTGTTTACCTGGGATCTTGAGCTAAACATGAACAGTTTGTAAGCACTTCTTGTGACCACAAGAAGAGCTCTAGTACAAAGTGCAGCTAGCATCCTCTACTAAGAAATTAAAAGCAAAATGATCAGCTGCAGACGTGGAGGACCACAGGCATAAAGAGTAAGAAAATGTTTCCAAAGGAGATTCTTTGTCTTTAGTTCATGCCAGGTCTGAAACGAAGTGCTGTAGATGTTTAGTTAGGAGAAACTCAGTTCACAAATGTAAATTGTAACCCTGCACAGGCTTGCTGCAGACAGTGGCCATTATTCAGCAGCGTGTGCGTGTGTAAATGGAGCGTATTGAATGAACTGAGTTATAACCAACATCTCTTTGGATATTTATGTTTTGGGGGGAATGCTCCTTCAGCCTCCAAGGCATTTCATTATGAAAAGGCTTGCTAGTCTAAACCTTCTCTTGTTAAATATTTTAGTTTCATAAAATTGCCTATGCAGCATAAAACAATGAATATTTGCAACCCCGTGTTTATGATACTGCATGTGACATTCCCTGGATGAGGAACATGTAACGTCAGAGAGTGGGGTTTGGCAGAGACTTACATTATTTGGGCCTTATACAGCCCTGCCTCTACTCTTAGAGGTTCTTAAATAATTAATGCAAGTATCTCATGTGCACTTCTGCATGTCACATGTAAATGTAAATCATAGTTTCACAATCACATTATATACTCAGTTAACACTGTTCACTTCTGGTGTTTTTCAAGTGCTCTTTATTGATCCTGATTGAGTTCAGCTTTTATGCAAATACTTGAATCAATTTATGTGGTGAAGTTCATCACAGAACCTTTAGTAACATCAATGTAATAGATTATATTGACTCTAATGATTTCCCCTAGAAAATAAAATCTGTGGAATAGTGGCTGGAAATAGACCTGGGAAAGCTGAGCTTGTGAGACTAAACCAGGAGTTTCAGGGGTTAGAAAGAAGGGAGGGAAATGTTTAAAATGCAGAGGGTAATGTGGCAGTATTATATTTGTGGAGATAAACAGAAGAGGACATTTTGAAAAGAAAGCTTGGTTTAGGTGACCTTAACTTCAAGGAAAATGTCACTTTACATTTCATGGAATCACAGAATGGGTAGAGTTGGAAAAGGCCACTGGAGGTCATCTGGTCCAACTTGCCAACTCAAGCAGGGTCATCCCAGAGCACATGGCACAGGATTGGGTCCAAATGGCTTTTGAATATCTCCAAAGAAGGAAACTCCACGACCTGGAGTTGTCGCTGAGGGGATTTGGTCTGCAACTAATTATTCTTAACTGAAAGATATTTATTTTTGCATGTTTCAGACCAAAATAGTAGTGAGACGTACTGGAATATAATGTCCAACAATTGCTTCAATAGACAGAATGTGGATACATTACATGTAAATTTTCCTAAAGCATTTGAATGATAAAAAAATTTGAAAGCTGTTTCCGAAAGAAATTAGTTGTATGGAAAATAAATTTTAAAATCTCTGATATTTAGGGTCCTGTATAATATATACTGCCTGTATTGATATTCAAAATCAACTGGTACTGATTTTGAAGAAGTCCAGATTTCATTCTTTATTGGTTCTCAAAAATGAAATGTATGTATTTGTGTCAAAAGCCATTCAAAATCTCTTCCTTCAGTTACCACATTCATTTTCTGATATAGAAAAAGTCAAATTGACATTTTTATTCTTTGTTCTCATTTTGAAAGAAAAAAAAAAGGCATTTTATTTCATTAAACACAGACATAATGTTTTTGTCTATACTTCGTGCTGTTATCTGTAGTTATTTGTTATTCCACACTATGTGTTTGAAAAAGATGAGTTATTATTCTATAAAACCTGTAGGAAGTCAAATCACAGTTTGGAAATCTTGTTCCCTTCCCTCCCAACCCCCATCCCAAGGTTCCTCCTTTCAGATTTATGAAAGAAAACATTTCTTTCTGTAAAAGGTTTTTGTATGCCAGCATCTGGAAGTGTTTATTTCAGTGGCGTGTAATCTATCTGTGGATTTAGTTAGCACCAGACCCCCTTTTGTGTACTCCTGACTTAAAATTTTTATAAATGATCTTGTTGAATTTGTGCCAGTGTGCACATGGTTTGGCTGATTGCTGCATATATCCTTTACCTGCCAGTCACCTTTGATTTATATTCCTTCCCTTCTGCTTTTGCCTTCCAAAAATGGTGCCACTGAACTGTCCTCTAAATCATCTTCTTGAATAAATTGCTCCAAGATGAGATGGCACAGTTTTGGCCGACTCCTCATCAGAAGGCATTCCTATAATCCGTCCTCTCCTGCTCTGTGTGGAACCATTCAAAAAAAGAGAATGAACAGGGGAAATCAGTCTCCCTCTTCGATCCAAGCACTATTTCTTCTTGTGCTATTCAAACATTTAAAATGGGACATTTGATTTATACAACTCTTAATACCATCTGAAGACAACATAAACGGTCTGAGAATCTATCACACCCCCTCTCCTGAACTTGTTCATTAGATGAGTTTAATCCTGAGAAAATGGTTATACAGTTTTCTCTCAGAGAGATGAAAACGTGAAAGAACAGCATATTAAATGATATTTTAAAGCATTTCATTTGGAATAGATTGTAAAATATACATGACAGTTCTTTCCATGATTAAAATCCCTGTTGGTTTCCTTAAGCTAAACAGCTAATATTCCTTCAGAATAACAACAGTACTGTAAGCTTTACTTAATGACATTACTAATTTGGAGAGTTTTATGAAGTTTCCTGGAGAAAAGCAGGTGGCTTGGCAGTAATTTAAAAGGTTCCCAATTTGTGGTAGCAGTTTCAGGGGGTTTCATGTTTCTAAAGAGGGAGACCAAGCTGGATATTGCTTAAGAGTGTCTGACACAATGATGTATCATTTTGGACTGTGTTTCCAGAAGTTCATTGGTCATTAAATGTGCTGCTTGACTTTATGCTGCAGTTTCCCAGCTGTCCCTACTGGGGGTAATCTTAACACTCAAACAGAATTTATTAATGAGGGCATAAAATTCACTGTACTGATGAAGCAGTAAGTTGCCCAGATGATTTTATTAAACAGGAACAGAGATTTTTAGATAAGACAAAAATGCCATTTAAGTCGATTTGAAAAGAGCTGGCTCGCTTTCTGCACAGCGCTGCGAAAGTATTTACAAACGGTCTGGATAGTATTTGATATCCTGTGGGGATATTTAAAATTCTTGGATTGCACATATATCAGTGTCTTACTGAACAACACAGTACATGAATTGTTGCAAGCAGCACGTGAGGCTCGCAGGCAGCATAGATGTGGTTCTGTTGAGGCAGGAGATGCTGCCATGAGACGACTGCTGATGTGGTTTGTACAACCATTGTACTCCAAAGTGTCACTGCCTGTCCAAGGATGTTACACTGGAAGTGCTAAACAGAACATGCATCTTGATCAATGTAGGAGCTCACAGTGTAAAATTTTGTTCTTTTTATAGCTAAAAGTTTAAAAAAAATCTGATTTGTCAAATAAATTTACTAGCTCTGGTAATGAGATGTCAGCTAAAAAGATTGCAATCAGCTGAATCTCTCCTATAATCCAGAGCAACTCCTGATCTCATAAACCATATATAATTATTTTTTTCTACCCCTATGGCCAGATTCAAATACATGCTAGAGACGTTTTAAGCACAGTTGTACTGATGTAAAAGGATCCGACAGCAAGAATACGTTACTTTCTAAATGAAGTGTGTGTTCTTACGTGCCTCCTGAGAGGCTTAAAAAACCTTAGTATAGATGAAAATCTGACTTCTGGTATTTTGCTCAAGGCAATCTAATGTGTAATACATAAATATTTATTTCAAGTGTAAGATGAGTGAATATAATTCTTGTACAGGTACTAGGACAACAAGGTAATTTAATTAAGTGTTCCGAGATACTGCACAAGCATAAATACGTTCTTCAGAAATTTGCATTAATTTTTATATAGACAGTGACATTGCATCCTTGCAGCCTGGTATAAAGATTTAAAAAAATAGAAACTTGGTAAATGAAGAAACATAAGAAAAAAATTGAAGACTTAAGAGAACAAAGTGTCTTTTTCTTGCTTGTAATTTCACAGCGCAGCCCTCTGCAGGTTTCATGTCTCTGTGAATCTCCTAGATTGTGAACAGTACTTAGACCATTAAATGTATAATGCAAGATGAGCTGTTGTGCTTGCATTCTGTACCATTCTTTCAGATTTTTCCCTGAAAATGAGCATTCATTCCTGGAAAGATTTAAAAGTGCTTTATGAACTAAAGTGCTCGTAGTTGTCAGTTCACCTCTGTGCTGGCCTGAGCCAGCTCAAATGTGAGATGCAGCAGCTGTGAGCGTGAGTCGGCAGCAGAGCTGCTCAGCTCTGAAGCACAGGATGTGAGCTGTCGAGATGAAACATTATGAGAACTTTAGGATCATGTAATATAGCTGTTTGACTTGGAATTAATCTGAGGTTGAAGAAAACTTAATTTCTTGTGAACAGGATCTTCCTTTGAGATGTTATTTCTTCCACTGACATTTGACAGACGTGTTCTAATTGTATTGAGCTTTAATAAAATAGTAAGTTGGATGGGATGGGACTTTGAGCAGCCTGGTCTAGTGGGTGGCATGGCAGGAGGTTGGAATGAGATGATCTCTAAAGTTCCTAAAGAGCATTCTGGGATTCCATGACAGAAACTCTTAGGTGTGGACATCTCATCTCACTTTGAAAATAAAGAACGTAAAATCTCTAGATTCTCCTCCAGAGTAAATCTGGAAAGGAACAAATGATCATCTGAGAACACCAAGTTGAATTATTCTTTTATAAACCTTATTTGTTATTTTCCATTCTAGTTGCCTACTCCTGTGTTCATAAAGTCCCATGATAGTGTTCAAACTTGAGTACCTGTTTAGCTTAGCACTGCACAAAGAAGATAAAAGATTCCTGAAGTTTAAGCAGGAACTTTGTGCCTTGTTTTTGTCCATTTATTGTGTCACACTCAGTGAGGTGTCAGCTCTCATTTAAATCTTTGATACCACTGACAGCAAAAAAAGTTATTAAGCATTCAGCAGTACAAATGATGTTTGATTTGTGTCTTCTGTCCTCTTCATCCCCTGTGACAAAGGTGCTCGTTCTGCTCTTATCCCTCTGATGCACCCCCAGGCATCAGAAGGCAACACTGGGATTTGATTGCTGGAAAATCTCTGTAACATCAAATTTTTTCTTTTCTCCAACTAGACTTATTTCTTTAGCAAAATCAAGTGAAGGCACCAGGCTTGAGGCAGCCGAACACACTGTATGAATTTTAGTTTGGAGTTTCTGCGTTTCTTCCCTTCCCTGAGGTTTTGTATTATTCCAGCTTTCTGACTTTAGCTATAAGGTCGTGTAAACCTCAGTTCAGCAAAGCAGTCATCTGCTTCATTTTTAAACTATACCTTCAATCTGACAAAAGCCTGTGCTAAATTGAGGCGTCTGGTATTATTAGTAATACACGTTTTGATTAATCTGTTATTTCAACATTCATTTTTTAAAAATGTATTGCACATAGGAGTAAAGAGTAGAGGGATACTTGTAGGATTTAAAGGATCTTTGAAAGGATTTTCAGAGGTGTAAACAGACATGCAGAGAAATACATTTATAGATTATAAATTTATCTATATCTAAATGTCTGTTAGTAAACAGAACTAGGAAAATACTCTTTGTTAAGTGGAAAGCTTTAAGGTTTATTTTATTTGTACATTTGATGATTCTTTCTGGCAGTTCGGTTTCTCTGGACATTTAATTTTGTCAGTGACGGTGACCTCTAAAGCACCAGTAGTAGGTTTGAGACAAATCCTGCTGTTTGTAGTGCTGGAGTGAAAGGTAGAATGTTTAAGAAGCATATTTAGTCAGCAGAGAGGATGGTTCAAGCAAGAAGTGGACTGAAGGCCAGATTGGATGGGACTTGGAGCAACCTGATCCTGTGGAAGTGTCCCTGCCCATGGCAGGGAAGTGGAACCAGGTGGTCTTTAACATCCCTTCCAACACAGACTGTTCTGTGATTCTGTGAAGTTTGAGATTCAGTTGCTTTATCTGTTCTGTCTGAGGAAGTGCAAATTATTGATCTGGGTATGCTCTAAAGGTAGGTGCCAGAATAAGAGAAGATGCTAAGGGTCCTTTAAAAGTACTTGCAATAGACCTAAAATGAGATGAAATTAACATCAAATCCATTTTTCTGGCCTTGTAATATTTGTCTCATGGAAATTTTTGGAAAATATGTAAAGGATGGAGCATGGAATCAATACTGTGGTGTTAGGAGAACGAGAGAAAAATCATGAAAGAGAAGGGTTTGAAAGGAATATCAGAAAAGTTAATCAGGTAGCAGTCATGTTTTTAGTGCTGTGTATTGCTGTGCTTACATTTGTGACTATGGTGTCCAGTTTAGGATTCAACTTCCATCAGGGCTTTCTGGTACGTCCCTTGTATCTAGTGTTCTGCAGTGGAAAAATGTCACATTCAGGATGGTTTTCTTGCTTTTCAACCAAGTTTCTTCCTCCCAGTTATACCATCCTGGATGATCCAGTTCCCTTCACAGCAATGAAGTTCTTCAGTGACTCATTGGTAGAAGTTATACCCTTTCCTCCATGATTGTCTCAGGAGGGAGGATATGAGGAGGGATTTTTCCTTGCTGAGACACTTTTCTGTGTCTTTGTATTTATGTTCGTTAATATGCACATGGATAAAAATGTAAGGTATTGGACTTTCATAAGACCCTGAGCTATTCTGCAAAGCCTTGAGAACATGTATCAAATAAGTGGTTTCCTTCAGGCTTCAATTACTGAATGAGTATGGAACCTGGAATACACCTGAATGGTTAAAAACCATCCTGTTCTGTTTTACTAATTTGGAATTAATTCCACGGCTAAGAGCCCTGTCTAAGAATTATATGCCTTTAATTCCACATCATTTAATTTCCAATAATGCTAGTAGAAAAATAACGAAAATAATAAAAATAAATAGGAAATAATAAGGGAAAATAATAAAAATAATAAGAAAAAGCACACAATAAAAGCTTGCATAAGATTGCTAACTCTGGCAGGTCAGGTAGGTGGGGAAGAGTCTGGAATCCAACCTGGGCAAATTGTACTGATGCAATATTCCAGACAGAGTACTGGCACAGGTCAGCCTTAAAATGTGCTGACAGGATTGTCATTTTTGATGGCAAAGCATTGAGACAACAGGAAAAAAGACTCTCCAGAGATTTACATGTGTTAGTTTTACTGCAGAAGGTGATAAAACTGCTGGAAGGAAGCAGTCTCCATGAAGAATTACTGCAATACAAATGGCCTGGAAGTGAGACATATTAATTTCATGAGCTTAATTTTGGTGGTGGCGAAGGGTTTGGGTTTTTTCTTTCTTGCAAGAAGGACAAGTTATTAATGTTCGCCATCAAGAGGACTGTCGTTCTATTTGGTGTTTAGATATGATGCTTGAATTACTCTCCAAAGATACAGTGGTGTAGATTTGGAGTGTAGATTAGGTGCTTCTGAGAAAAAGCATTCAGCTGTTTCTGCATCTGTTAACAGGGAACTGAAACAATCTCACCATTGTGCGTGGAGGGTTTTTTTAAGAAGTAGCAGATGGTAGAGAAGAAAGGCTTGCTGCCACTTTAGGAAGCTCGGGATTTAATACCCTACAGGGTAAGATGAGACCCATCTTTGTCCAGAATTTACTAGAGTAATATTTAGGTGATAAAAAGAGTTAACTAGGTACAAAAGAGAGAAACTGGATGCCTCAGCAAATGCTATGCTAGCTATGCAAATGCTAGCAAAAAGCTATTAATTGTGGTTCTTTAGAACGTGTTGAAAGCCATTCATGTGATCAAGGAATACTAATTCTGAGACATAATTTTATAACTAGTTCCAAACTGTCAAAAGTGACAAGATATTTTGAATACTTAGCCTGCCATTTAACTTTAAAAAGGGGGGAGGGGAAATCTTATTACTAATGCTTTAATGTAAGAACATGAATCAAGATCCAGGACTGCTCTATATTTATATATTATTCATTTTACACAAATGCAGAACAGAAGTTAATGATGGCTCAATAGATTTTGCAATATAGAGAGATGACAAATTACAAGATTTGATAAGATAAACAGGCGCTAAAAGGGAAATACTGTTGTTTGGCTGGTAAGGAAGTGGTCTCAGTATACAAATTATCCAGTCAGGAAGAGATTTTTTCCCATACGAGTCACAGCACAGCAGAGTTTTAAGAACAGAATGACAGTGGGTGATGAAGTTAGTCTGCTCTTTGCTTCCTCCTACCAAAAAGATGATGCAGGAGATGTGCTGGCTTGAATGTTTGGTGTATGCACAGCAAAGAGTGGCAACTGAGCTGATCCATGTTGGAATCTGACATTTGGTGGGAGATGTGCTCCTGTATAGAGGAGGATGTGCCATGTAGGAAAATGGAAAGCAGCTTCTAGGGCATGTGGCTGGGAGGAAATTCAAGGTGGTGGGTGGGAGAAAGGAGGTTGGCAGGAGCCTTATTACTTGGCACAAACTAGAAAATGTTGGGTTTTCAAAGCTGGATTCCTGAGTGTTTCTGTGACTTCCTCGGAGAGAAGACTGGAATCTGGATGAAGGGTAAGGAAGGCAGTTACATGCCACTAGGATTGTTTTCTGGAAAGCAAAAATATAAAATACAGCTGCAATCTTAGTGTGAACACAGAGAGTATCTGGTATCAGAGATGATACCCATGTTCTTGACCTTGCTTGTGGTGGTGGTCACAAGGTTCTTGATGAACCGAGATGGAGGATTTGAATGAGGCAGGAGATGAGGAATTCCAGTTTATCCACATTCAGCCTGAGCTGGCAGCGTGACACGAGGTCTCTCAGAGGGACATAAAAAGCTAACTAGCCCTAAGTTACTCAGCCAAGAATCTTTATCGGTTGTACTTTAGGGTAAAAAACACTTACTGCCATGTCTGTGAGCAAAGGTTACAATGTGAAGTATTATTTACTTCCCCTAATTTATTACACACTTCCCAATTCATCAAAGCACAATTTCCTTTTAGCTTGCTGCAGCAAACTCTTGTATTTCTTGTTTTTTCATGGAAAGAATTCATTCCCAGCTTCAGAAAGTTTATTTTTAAGAAATTGTGGCCTAAAAGTTTCTAATAATGTCTTTTTTTCCAAAAAAAGAGTGATATTTCACTTCAAACTGTAGTCAGCAGCAACCATTTGGCTTTAGCAGTTATTGACATAAATCCCAAGAATAGCACTAGATACTGGGAAGTTCTGCCTGTCACCATTATAGCTGAGGCTGGCTTTGTAATTTCAACATAAGGACAATAAGCTGTACGGGTATTAGATGGTGAGTTGGACTAGATGATCCTTGTGGGTCCCTTCCAACTCATAATTTTCTGTGATTCTGTGTGATTCTGTGAATAAAGGGGGACCTTGTCTTTCTCTACAACTCTCTGACAGGAGTGTTGAACCAGCTGGGGGTCAGTCTCTTCTCCCAGGTAACGAGGGGCAGGGCAAAAGTAAATGGCCTCAGATTGCAGCAGGGCAGGTTTAGGTTGGATATTAGGAAAAATTTCTTCATGGAAAGGGTTGTCAAGCATTGGAACAGGCTGCCCAGGGAAGTGGTGGAATCACCATCCCTGGAAGTGTTCAATAAATGTGTGGATGAGGCACTTGGGGACGTGGTTTAGTGGTGGACTTGGCAGTACTGTGTTAATGGTCGGACTTGATGATCTTAGAGGTCTTTTCCAGCTTAAATGATTCCATGATTCTATGAATAAGGCTTTGCTGTTCTGAGAAGTCTGGGATGCTGCTGTGTTTTATAGTATGGATATGGGCAGAGTGGCTGGAGCTCTGCATTCATAGCGAGTGTTGCAGGCTTGGAAAATTTACATTGCAAACTCTTCAACTTTCCATTTCTCCAAAGGTAGTTTATTTAGGGTCTAGTTTCCTTGTCAAATATTTTTGGAATAAAGTTAATTGAGGATTGTAAAGTAATGAAGAGGACAAGGTAGTGACAGAGAGTTACTGAGTTACCGTTTGATAAATGAAGTGTAAGCAAATTATTTTCATTCCAGAAGAGCCAGATGTTAAGTATTTCATCTGTGAATTAAGAAAATGGGCAATGTTTACAGTCTCTAGGGCTGTATTTTGCAAAGTAGGGATTTGGAAAGAGGAACCTGGAATCTTGAGGAATCAGTTGAACATGATGGGGCCAATAGAGCCCTATAGCTGAAGGGGTTGAAGCAGTCCTTGGGCAGGCAGGGGATAATATGTGGAAGAGATTTCTGGTGTACCAGGGCAAGCACAACTAAAATGCTATTCCAGTTTGAGTGTTTGTGTTTTAGTAAAAACCTCAACAATTGGAAAGGGCTCGACGATCTAGGAGAAATTGCGAAAGACTAGAATGGAGATGCACATAGTGGAATTTATCAAACTAAAGAAAATGTGTAGTCAACTTTTAAGGACCCCTGAAAGAAGAAGAAAGTCTCATGTCTTAGAGATTTTCAGTCCTATCCTGCAGAGTCATAATAATATTAAGGGTGGGATTCTGTGAGCACCACTAGACAGGTTACCCAGGGCAGCTGTGGCTGCCCCATCCCTGGAAGTGTCCAAGGCCAGGTTGGACAGGGCTCAGAGCAACCTGGGATAGTGAAAGGTGTTCCTGCCCATGGCAGGGGGTTGGAACAAGATGATCTTTAAGGACCCTTCTAATGCAAACCACTCCATGAATCTATGATTTCCTTTATAGTTAATTGAGAGGAATAAGCGTTTCTGGAGTGTAATTTCTCTCTTCCTAAGGTAGATGTTTAAGAAGGTTCAAATGGACCATGCTGTGGAAGTGCCTTTTTCTCTACTTGGACAGGATGATATGTGTGAGAAGTTCTTCTTCTAGTGGGCAGCTTGACATTTAAGTTAGAGAAATTCAAAGTAGAACTAAGGCATATATATTTATAACAACATAACTAAGTGCTGAAATAGCTAAACCAATGATTGTGACAGATTATCCATGACTGGAAATTTTAAAATGAAGAGGAGATGTTTCTGTAAAAGCCATGCTCAAGTTCAACCACAGCTATTGGTTCTGGAGAGCCAATTCAAGACAATTATGTGGGCTGTGTTATGCAGCACAGTGAGGTTAGACGGTCCTTTCCATCTCCAAGGGGTATAACTCATCCTTTGCCAGCGTTCAATAAACTGTAAATGTGAAAATTCACTTTGAATGCAGGTCAGTTTGAATTTCTACATGCATAGTTTCAAAGAAAATAATTTGCTAGATAAAGCAATTTCAATTCAGAGTTAGAATTTTCAATACCTTTTCATTAGAAGGAAGCTATTGATTATGTAATTGTGGAATTTGTTTTTTGAAATAAACTTTTGATAATTCTTCATTAGAACAGGTAGATTAGAAAAAAAAAATCAGCATTGTGGTTGAAACCCAATGGAATAACCCTTTTTTAAAACCCTCAGAAACTTTGGGTCATTATTTCTGTATGTGGTATCTCTATACATTCTTAGAAGTATTCATGTTACTACTATATTATGGATAAAATGGGATAAATACACAACCTTAATTAGAGCAGTGGAAATAACAAGTTATTTCCATTCTTTGAATGTCTTTGGCAAATTTCCATTGTGTCAACATAATTAAGATATATTAATATTAATCTGGTAAGTACTGTAACTTTACATAGTGGAAAAATAAAATAAAATAAAATGGTCCATGAGAACATTTTTCAATATCAGTTTCAATTTTAATACTTTATATTCCTGTGAAAAGTTATAAAAATGTGTTATTAGTTTATTACCCCATTAAGAAAACAATGCAGCAACAGATGCTTGTTACCCCGATTTTCTCAGTCTGTTTATGGCAATGTTTTATCAAAATGGGTCTTTTAAAAGTTATAAAGATGTAATACTCTCCTAAATTAGGTCATAAATGCCTAATGTGGAAAACTAATACATTTTATTATTTTTCAAGTATGGGTTTATGTATATTAAAATATGCAGCTGTTAGGAAGTCTGGAGTGTGTGTATAACAGAAACATATTGCATTACAAGATGTTAGTGTCTCTCTGAGTATGTACATTCTTTATGCACATACCCACACAAGTTTCTGGCATGTGGAAGAGACTACATGAACATTTTGGCTCAGTATTATTTTCTAATATAGATTATTTTTATGAATAGATGTAAATTCTCAATGTACTGAGCAGATACATGTATTTTTACTCTGTATTTGCCAAAATCTTTACCACAGCCTTATACACTCATTGAGCAGGTAGATCTAAAATGCAAATATAAACAGCATTCAGTTCCGATCTCAGCAATTGTGTGACCTTTTTTCCTGCACAAATTGTAGATATTCGTGTACCAGGAACAGTAATAAAATAATCTCTTAGTTTAAACCTCATTCTGCCTTTCATGCTAATCGTGCTGGAATGGATGTTGTGAAGGAGAGGGGATTCAAACACTTGTTGCAGGTAGCGTGGTGACCAGGGATGCTTTAGGAAATCACAGAATCCCAGAATGGGTCAAGTTGGAAGGGACCACAGTGGGTCACCTGATCCAACATCCCTGCTCAGGCAGGGCCATCCCAGAGCACATGGCACAGGATTGTGTCCAGATGGTTCTGGAATATCTTCAGTGGTGGAGCTCCACATGGTCTTTGGGCAGCCTGTCCCAGTCCTTGGTCACTGCACAGGAAACAAGTTTTTCTTCATGTTCAGGTGGAACTTACTGTGCATCAGTTCCTGCCCGTTCTCTCTTTTCCCATTGCTGGGCACCCCCGGGCAGAGCCTGGTCCATCCTCTGCCCCCTCCCTGCAGTCACTGACAGACAGTGCTGAGGTCCCCTTTCAGTGTCTCCTCTCAAGGCTGAACAGCCCCTGCTCCCTCAGCCTTTCCTCATAAGAGAGATGCTCCAGTCCCTTAATCATCTTTGTCACCCTCATCTGGACCTCTTCCAGGAGCTCCATGTCTCTCTTATACTGAGGAGCCCAGAAATGCTACCACCAGAAGGATTTTTCCAACCTAAATGACTCTATGATTCTGTGATTTTCAAAATTCCCCATAATTTGAGGCGGATAGGCCAGTTGTCAAAGATGTTGCTGAACCTCAGATTTCATGTCTCCATTGAGGGAAGCCTTTAATGGTCACAAAAGTCTGTGTGAAGTATAGACCAAATGTGGCAATGATGGGAGTGCACTGAATTAACAGAGGCCGGTTTCCCACACACACATATGCCCCACCTTAGTAATTTATATATGTATATGGAAAAATTTATATATAGTATTATTTTGTTATAGAAGAGAGACACGATTGTGTAGTTTTGTGACATTTTATTCTATTGATTGTGGCATCATTTGGCCACTTATCAAGTGGACACATCCCTGAGCAACCTGCTCCAGTTGGACCAGACATTCTCTAGAGCCTTACAGCCTCAGTGAGTCTGAAGTTCACAATGATGTTGAGAGCATATTTAGGAATCATGTAAATTCAAGTTTTCTGTCTTGTCATTCTCTGGATTCAAGACCTGCATTCCAAAGGCTTTATAGATGTACCGTGTTCCTATTAAAATCATGCTGTAGCACATTTGCCTCCCTTCTAACCAAGTTAGGAATTGCACATGGAGCCTGAATGCCATATAGTTTTAATTAATCTAATTGATCCCAGTAGCTGTGCTGCCAGCCACCAAAGTGTTGATAGGACTTCTCCGGAAGCTCAGCTAGTCTGTCATCATCTGGTCTCAAAATGTAGTTCAGATGATCCTCCCCTTCCAGAACTGCAGGTTTTTATGAAGTCTGAAATTCAGACCAGTGTGCAAAAGGCTGAATTTGCTGTCAGATTCTATTTCTCAAGCTTTGCAAATAGGTGAATTACTAGAGTGTACTGAATGCCATTCACATTAATTAAGTAGATTTTATAAAGGCAGCATGACACAAACCACAGGTTCATCACTGAGAGTCCATGGTAAGCATGGAGTTTAGTCGTCCCTTCTGCAGGAGTTTGTGCTTTCTTTTAGAAAAGGTCAGTCAGAGATGAACATTTACAAAACTAAAAAGTGGAGACGTGTTTTTCTGAGCGAGTTTCATATGAGGTTGTTATTCCTGGTGGCAAGATATGCCTGCTGCTTCTCTACAGCCCGATAACGTATCTTTATGGCCTGAGCCTTGTTGAGGCGGATTTCTTAATTTAGCACCGACACAAAGCATTCATAACAAAGTGGAAGTCCTGGTAAACAATTGCTTTATGGCTTCAAGGTTATTTTTTGAGATATTATTTTTGGGATGAAATATTTCAGAATCGCTTTGCTTATCTGTCTGAAGCTTCTTTCTAAACCAAACTAAAAGGCATTTACACTTGGTCGTACACTTTTCTGGGCCCAGTGTTTGTTAATAGAATATATCTTGTGTATCTGCTTCCCCCAGAAATGTGGATTAAAAAGAAATTATTATAATAATTACTTACTATTAGTGTTATTACTATTATTACTATTCTTCATATTATTATCATTATTATTGATTCTGTCTGAACATTGTTTTTCTCTGCTGCACAGACAAGTTAATTTTGGGCCTCTACACACTGCTAATGCCAGTCCTAGGAGTGTCAGGGGAGAATGCTGAGGATGGCATTTCCTGAACTAGAAGGTGCATTGTTTATCCCGCAAACCTCATCCGGAAGCGCATCCCCAGATGCTGCCAAGAGCAGTGTGCTAACCTGGACCAGAGTGCAGGGCCACCCACGTGCCCTCACTCAGCAGGGACACAGATGGCTGTAGCTGTGCAGTTGACGTCTGTTGGAGGAGGGTCCTGCCGCAGCTCATTTACATCTTACATATGTTTTTAAACACAACAATATTTTGGGGTAGGTAGGTAGGTGTTGTGGGATGCACTTGCAGAGGATGCAGTCCAGTGACTCAGCTTGAATATCAAGTTGTGTGGTCTGAGGAAGACACAAGGGTGGTTCTCTGTGTTCTCATTATACCCTGAGTTTGTCACTCTACACACAAATGAAGGGTGTCTGCTTTTCTGAACTGTTCGCTTTCCAGCTTGTAGGGAGTATAAATTCAGGACAGTTTTGTGATCTTAATTTCTCCTGTTTGTAAAAAGAGTTCTGTGCACTCTTGTTTCCATACTGAGAATTCCCGTCTTTAAAGTGCAGCAAGCTGGGAGGGTTGCTTGTATGACAAGTCATTCACTAAGAATAGAACCAGAATCACAGAATTCTAACCTCCTGCCGTGGGCAGGGACACCTTCCACTAGATCAGGTTGTTTAGAGCTCCATCCAACCTGGCCTTGGACACTTCCAGGGATGGGGCAGCCACAGCTTCTCTGGGCAGCCTGTGCCAGGGCCTCTCCACCCTCACAGGGAAGAATTTCTTCCTAACATCTAATCCAGTCTGCCCTCCGTCATTGGAAAAAAAAAAGGAACTAAAGTTCCAGGAGTTTCCATTAACAGTCTGATTTGTTGACAACTGGGTTGATATTTAAAGGAAGCCAGTAATAATATATCATTTGATGAAAACGTTCATGATTAGCCACTCTGTTTTTTCGGAAAGCTCAACATTATATGGCTAACATGGTTCAAATAACATCTATAACCGAATAAATTGTGGAGTTTTATATGGCTTTATAAGTTCAGATTTTCCAGAGCAAGGAGATTGGAATTCATCTTGCTAAATGCAGGCATATAAGAGAGGGCACTTTCAGAGATGCATGACCTTCTAAACAGCATATTTCTCAGCACTGACTAGTGGAGGGGAATGACTTGAGAGATGCCTGTAGTCTAAATCAAACAAGCTAATTGATATCATGCACCTTCAATGAAGTGAAAAGTATTTTAAGTTGTCTTATCCTTATTTGATATAGAAGGTGATGTTAGACAGCACTGTAAGGTCTTAATTATAGAATTGTCAGATACAATACAAATTACATGTGTTTTATTAAGCATAAATATTAGTAATTAATGTCACTTTTATATTTAGAATACTATTTTTGGATTTTAGTTTCATATCTCAGTACTTAGTAGTCATCTTAAGAGTGGGTTTGATATCCTTACTGCTTTTTATAATCACATTTTATTAATTACATAGAAGTATTTTATTTCACTCTCTTTCAAGTGCAACTATGAGAAATCTCACAGATTTCTGTTGGGTTTTTCCATCTCATGTTAATATTAACTGTGTATTTTAAAACTCTACGTGGATAGACTGTTTTATTTTCTAAGTATTTTATATGGATTTTTAACATTTTTTCTGTGCCATGTTGTTACATCCTAGCCTTTTAAACAAGTTATGTGTCAAGAATTTGAAAAATAGATAAAAATTAAATAGAAAAAAATTAGTATGTTTTATAGGAATTGGATTTAGGACAGATATTTACTTGCAAGTCAAATGCCCAAAGAATGTGCACCCAGACCTTTAAAGTAATTGATAGATTTGAAAATTCATGATACTGTTGGAGATTTCTCTCATTTGTTGTCACTTGTTAAAAGCCCTTAACTGTAACTTGAAACCTTATTGAGCTGACATGTCTGAAAACAACTCTCATTTTAGATGTGTGAAGTGAACTAAAGTGAGAATTATTTAGTTGGAGCTGCCAAGGACGGTGATAGAGAGGCAGGACCGGACAGAGATGAGGGCAGATATAAGCACTATTATTGCACATGTCATTAGCTCAAGCCAGCACAGAAACTGCCTAAAAATAGATAAATAAACCCTTTTCCAACCTGACCATGAACATTTCCAGAGATGAGGCATCCACCACCTTTCTGAGCATCTGGCACGTGGTTTTACCACCCTCATTGTAAAACACTTCTGCCTTACATCTAATCTAGATTGGCCCTCCTTTAGCTTAAAAGCATTACCACTTGTCCTATCACAACAGGCCCTGCTAAAAAGTTTGTTCCCATGTATAACTGATGTGTCCAAAGCAGCTAAATTAGGCTTACTAAATACACTGCCTTGACACTTTTATACACATAATGTAAGTATGGCATAGAGTAATAGCTGTAGGACAATCCAGGATGTTTCCAGGGGACTATTGCTCAGGTGGTTTAAGTCATACAATCTTTAAGCTTCATGCCTTAAAAAACTACCAGAGACATGTTACAATCATCCAGAAATGCCCTGCCTGTTGTGAATTACATCTTAATCCGGCCTATTCAGTACATTACATCTATACCCCAAATAGACAATTTAACCAGGTAATGTGCCTATTAAAAAAAAATAATCTAAATATGAAGTCTAATATGCTCTTCCACTGCAAAAAATTTACCTACCCATCCAGAACAGCTCCAGAAAGTCCTTCCTAGTTTGCAATGTAATTTGCTTCTGTGCTTTATGATTTTATTGTCTCATCATATTTGACTTTTCTCTTGTTTCCCTTCTTTTTGGATTTGGTTATTTGGGCACTTTGTTGGGTCCCTGAAGTGCTTCCTATGCTTTGTGACACTCAAATATGGGATATGATTATAACAATGAAGTACAAAGAATATCGCATGCAGCATTTGAGACCCAACAGAGAAAATGGAAGGAAGAATAAATGATGACTAAAACTCCAGTGCCACGATATTTCTCTAATCACAACTTCCCAGGAAGAGGTTTCTTTTTAATAGAACTCTTAACTGATCTAAGTATTCATGTATTAAACTGTTTCAATAATAGGATTAAATAATAAATACAAAGATGATGAGGGTCTGGGACATCACTTTTATGAGGAGGGACTGAAGGATCTGGCCTGGTTAGTCTAGAAGGAAAGAGAGGATCTCATTAAAGCATCTATCTCGAAGGTGGATGTCAGAGGATGGTGCCAGATTCTGTTCAGTGGTGTCCAGCAACAGGACAAGGAGCAATGGCCATAAACTAAATCACAAGAAGTTCCACCTCAGCATGAGGAAGAACTTCTTTACTTTGAGGGTGGTAGAGCTCTGAAACAACTGTCCAGGGAGGCTGTGGAGTCTCCCTCTGTGGAGACATTCAAAACCCACTGAGACACATTCCCGTGTCACCTGCTCCAGGTGACCCTGCCTTGGCAGGAGGGTTGGATGGGATGATCTCCAGAGGTCCCTTCTAAGTCTAACAGTTCTGTGAATCTGTGAAATGTCATTATTGATTTATTTTTCTGTCTTCTCTTACATGAGAGATTAAATAGTAGATCCCTGTTTACCTTCTCTCTGACTTTTGGTGCTATTTATCCCCTCTAAACTCTGCCATCCTGGGCTCATCTCTGTCTAATCCTGATGAGCAGCTTTCTTAGCCCAATGTTTTTATTGTTCCTGTCTTTATCAGCCCTATGATAGTTTGCTCTGAATCAAACAAAGCATTCCCCACTAGACAGGCTGAAGGAGTAGCTGGCAGCCAGGCACACCTTCTGTTGTTTCTTTTTCCTCAGCTGCCTTGTTTTTAACAGATAAAATTGCAAGCAAAAAGCAAATTATGGTGTTTTCCAATATTAACGGCAATATTGTGTCTTCTGCCTTGTAGGCAGTTTAGTCTGAGCTGGCAAGCTGCCCAGCCTGAGGCACAAGGACACTGCTTTCCTGGGAGGCTGTGGCAGATAAAGCCCTTAGCTTTTCTGGAAGTGAGGGCTATTTTTTTCCCCTCGTTAGTTGAATGAGACCTTATCAGCATAGAAACACAGCCTGCATGGCAACGCAATGATACCTGTTTTGCCTCATATTCAACTTCCTCAACAAAGCATGTTTCTCATATGGATATTAAAATAATGGCTTTTAAGGTAGAAAGTCTGCTGGCTCGTGCTGTGATTATTAGCTACTCAATTAGGACACTTCTCCAGCTATCAAGACTGAGGTTTTCAGAGGAGCCAAGGGAGTTGGCTGCATAGAACTGTGTCTGCACCAGGAGATTAACTATGTCTGTGCTCTCTGACATGGAGACTAACAAGCATGGCATGGCCTATGTTCATGTTATTCATTTTCTTATTCTCCGAAACAGAGTGGCCACTTTCAAATTGCCCCCTGAGAAGGGTTTCTGGCCCCCCCCACACCTCTGAGCTATGTCCTGGCATTGGAGAATGGTAGTTGCCCTATGCCAAAAGCATTCCTGGAGCTAGTCAAGTGATTTAAGTGTAAAGGGGTTTTGTGAGAGTCCAGGAGTATTTACTGAGACTGTTTGAACCTGAGGTCAAGAATTAATGAGTTGACTGCCCTAAAGCTTCAGTCTTAAACCCTGACCCTCAGAGCAGCCACAGACATGGTTTCATGGTATTACCACGTGCTCTTTGAGCTATGAAAAAAGATGCCTCCTGCTCCTTATGTGGTCAGTTCTGTTTTATAAATATATAATTTTTAATATTAGAGTTTAGAAAATGTAGTCATCCCAAAGAACTCCACAGCTCTGGCATGTTAGATCCCATTTGACGGCATTCTGTGTCTGATTCATCTTTTTATGTAGAACCATGGAATTGTTAAAGTTGGAAAAGACCTGCAAGATCTTCAAGTCCAACCACCTACTCAGCACCACAACCTTGTTCACCATTAACAACCAAAAGAATCCAGTCCAGGTTTTCTCCCATTCCATATTCTGGGAAAAACCCAGGCTGGGTTTTCCTCCATTCCGTACAATCCACTTTAGTACAGTGGTGAGTGTTCCCTTCTCTCATGTGGGAGACTGGGGGTTCAATTCCTGCCAGGGAGGCAGTGGTGGTGTTTAAGAGTTGGACTCGAGGATTCTTGTGAGTCCCTTCCAACACAGAATATTCTGTGATTCTGTAACCAAAAGAATCCAGTCTGGGCATTCCCCCATTCCGTACTCTGGGAAAAGTCCAGTCCGGGTTTTCCCCTATTCCGTACAACAAAAAAAATCCAGTCCGGGTTTTCCCCCATTCCGTGCTCTGGGAAAAATCCGGTCCGGGTTTTCCTCCATTCCGTACAACCAAAAAAATCCGGTCCGGGTTTTCCCCCATTCCGTGCTCCGGGGAAAATCCGGTCCGGGTTTTCCTATAGTATAGTTTATATTTATATTTTATATATTTTATATTTTTATTATACAGTGAATCCTCTCTGTCTCGCGAC
>WEKX01016672.1:83564-126505 GCA_013390025.1 Pitta sordida | reverse complement strand
ATAATTATAAATTATATTATAACTCTAAAATGATGTTACATTTTAAGAATTAATTTAATTAATTACTTTTAATTTTTATGCATTATATATTATGTTATTATTATAGTGTGTAGTATTGTATGTTATCCTGTTCTACTATACTATATTATCTTACTATTTTATATATATTACTTACAATATATATTTTATATTAAATTATTTATATATTTGTTGTATAATGTATATAAGAATATCACTGTTTCTACTTGGAGACATCAGCACTATATAAGGTTGCCCTGGCTTTGTGCACTCTGCAGGCATCACTACCACTGAGCTCAGGCTTGTCTAAACTGCAAATGTTGATGATGACGTTTTCAACAACATTTCCTGTAAGAACATATTTTGCCTTTTTTTAACATAATCCAAGGCCAGGTTGGATGGGGCCCTGAGCAGCCTGGTCTAGTGGAAGGTGTCCCTGCCCATGGCAGAACTGGAACTATGGGTGGAACTTGACCCCTAGGGGTGGAACTAGACCCTTAAAGAGTCTTTAAGGCCCCTTAAAAACCAAACCATTCAGTGATTCCATGACTGGGGAGATTGATGTCAGCCTGTGCTGTGAGATCCTCTGTGGCTGCAGTGGGTATTCTTGTGTACCCCAGTGTGGTCTGTGTGTTTGTTATACAGTCCTGCTGGTCAGAGACCTGCTCCAAAGCTTCTGTTGGTTTTTGATTCAGACCCTGGATATCTCTTGTGTAGACTGGTAATATTTTCACACAGTCCTCCTGTGTTTTATATGCCTATAGTGAAGTCACGGCACTTGCTTGTTTGACATCATAGCCTGTCGCTATAAGAATGGGCATAATATAGCAAATAATGACCACATTGTGTGTGTAAGCAGGGAAAAGAGAAGGCAGATTTTCATTTGCACAGCAATGTAATAACCAGCAGATTTTGGGTAGAGGGCCGGAAAAATGGTAAAGAGATAACTGTACTTAAGTTTCAATGTTGAGATCTTTTTAACAAGTACAAAAGTTTGTTTCTGCATATTAAAATAAAAAATACTCTTGGATTTTGGGCAGGATCCTGAGAGAGCAATTGGCATTTCCAATCAATGCTTGTCATGATATTTTCTTTTCTTCCCTCCCCCCCAATCCTTCTATATGGTACTATTAATGCAAACCTCCTTAGCTGCCCAGTGTGATAGCTTTACCACAAAGGGCTTCTGTGTATTCCAGGAGTCAGGATATAGCACACTTCTGACAGAAAATGCCCTGTAATGAAGGTGAAGCTCAGACATTATTTATTCCAAATACAGGATCTTTCCATCTGCAAGTTTATAGAGGCTGAGAAATTGTTGAATTTGGAGATTTGCAAATAGAAATTACAAGCTCGACTCTGAAAATATTCCCTTCTGCAAAACAAGTCCTATTCCCTCTTGTGGGCATTATCCTTATGCTGCTTTAGATTGGTACAGAAGGAATTTTGAAGGTGGACAGTTTTGCTCATAAAGACGCGGCACCACCCTCTCCTGGAACGAGGCAACAGATCCTGAGCTCGGTACCTGGAGAGAACAGACCATCACTTGTGTTGAATTACGTGGAATATTTTTTGTGTGTGTTTCTTAACCAGGTCCACTTTTTAGGCTGCAGCAGGTTAAAGTTAGAGCTGTGCAAACTTTGAGAAGCCTACATCCAAATTAAGGCTGGCTCGCTTCCAGAAATGGCTGGAGCTGGCAAATTTAAATCATTTTCGAGTTGGAGCTGGTTTTTTTCTGGGTTTTATGTCATCACTTATGAGTTAAAATTGAGGAAATACCTGGTTGTGACCGATTTAACCTCTTTTTGCCTCCTGCCTTGGTCTAGAGTATTTTTTCTGTATGTGTGACTTGTTTATTGAGAACTAACCACTGATGGGATTACAGTGTGTCGAGTCTCTGGAATTGCCCATCTAATAAAGCAGGGAATTTTAAAGCTTTTATTTTAAACCTTTATAGAGCATCAGTTGTTGACATATCTAGAGGAAAGTGGTTCTCAAAACATTTTCTTTAAATTATTTTTCCACTTCATATTTTTTTATGCAATTCAGATATTAAATGACAATTTTAAAATCAACTGACTTTGCCAACACCTTGGGACATGGCACACCTCTGCTTCCAGAATGAATTAAAAGTTTCTTAGCACATAGTTTTCCTGAATTATTCCTCTAATGGGGGATAATTTATGTGCATGAATGTACAGGTGAAATCACTCTGAAACCCTAAATCAGTGCCTAATTTTGTCCCTGCCCATGGCAGAGTGGTTGGAACTGAATGATATTTAAGGTCCCTTCCAACCCAAACCGTTTTATGATTTATGGATGTGGATGGTTATTCGGAAGGGATCTGAGAAGCTTTGAAGAAGGTGCTGTGATCTTATCATGGGAACCTGACGCAACAGTTTACTTCAGTAAAATACAGGTGCCTGGTTAGGACTTGACCTTTTGAAGAGCTGTCCAAACATTTACTCATTCTCACAACACCCTCTTGAAGTAGAGGATAAATATTATCTCAATTTTATGGACAAGAAGGTGAGCACCAAGAGGGTCTGGATTAAAACTCAGGAATTTGTGGCATGCAGTTGCTTGCTTAATCCATTACGCCATGGTGTTCGGTTTGTCAATAGTTGTGTGCTTTAAAAACGAGACAAAATCTTTAACATACCACTTATTAAGATAGGCGGGAGTTCAGTTCTCCCTGCATAAAACAGAGACAAAGCCACTTCACATCATCATCATCATCATCACAGGCAAATTTGGCAAATTTTTTCCATATTTGTCTTAAAGTGAGGATCTCTCTTGAAGGCGGTAGTGTATAAAACAAACCTGCTTCTGGAGAAAGAGGAGCTCAGAAAAAAGGATGGTATTTCCACGTTAAATTAGGGATATCATTTCTTTAACGTTGCTTTACCAAAGCACATTGTTAGGGAAGCAATTCTCTACTTGTAATTATCTTGGTGGACAGTGCTATCATGTTTGCATACAATGAGTTTACATTTGGTTTGTGCAGAGTAGAGTTTGTGCAGTCCTTGTGATGTTTTCTGTCACCCATCAGTTGGAGCAAGGCTGAAAAGCACTGTAGGAATGAAGAAGGCTGCCATCATCATCTCTCCCAAAGAACAGTGGAACTGAAATGATACAGGACAAGAGGGCAAATGTTTAGAACTGGAAAAACAGAAAAACAGAGCAGCATGAAATGTCAAACCACATTTTTAAAGTGCTTTTTACTATATTTCCATAAATGCATGAGGGAATTATGTTGCAAATACTTGAAACTGTTTATTTTCATTTTTGGCTTGATTTTCTATCATTGAAAAAACCATGTCTAATGATCTTGAGTATTCTTAAAGAAAAAAATTATATTTTACATAATGGTTTGCATGTGTAACTTCCCTCTGGCAGGAGGGCTATAATTAGCCTGTCGTCTCTGAGAGAAGAGACTATCTGTCTTAAAGATGCAACAGTGAGAATTGGCTGCTAGAGCTAGGAGCAGAACATTGGGATTTTGTTAGAAGATAAACATTATCCCTTTTCACTTATTCATCTTTCTCGTCTTCCTGCTTCTTTGGCTCAAAACTGGCCTGGGGAAGCAAGGGACAACTGGGCACAGTTTTCTTCCTTCCTTATTCAGCAAGGCATGGGGAAAGATTTTGGCTTCTTGACATCAATAACTTTGCTTCAATTCAACTTGGAGCTGTTTGGGCAGCTTTTCAAAAATAAAAAGGTACGATAAAAAGGGATTGAACTTCCTGTTTTACTCGTAAAGTAGCAGATTCAGCTAAGGCACTCTCTCCTTTGAGATTGTCCCTGTACTGCCTGGGAGAGTCATAGAATCGTTAAGGTTGGAAAAGACCATAAAGTTCATTAAACTCAGCCATTAACCCAGTATTGCCAATCCACCACAAAACCATGTCCCCAAGTGCCACATCTACACATCTTTTAAGTCCCTCCAGGGATGATGACTCCACCACAGCCCTGGGGAGCCTGTTTCAGGGTTTATCAACCCTTTCTGCAAACAAATTGTTTCTAACATCCAAGCTAAACCTCTTCTGGCAGAATTTGAGGCCATTTCCTCTTGTTCTATTCCACTTACCTGGGAGAAAAGATCAACACCCACCTGTCCACAACCTCCTTTCAGGTAGTTGTAGAGAGCAATAAGGTCCCCCCTGAGCCTCCTTTTTTCCAGGCTAAACACCCCCAGCTCCCTCAGCCACTGCTCATCAGACTCATGCTCCAGACCCTTCACCAGCGAGTTGAGGATGTGGAATATTATTCCTTTGCACAACATTATTGTAGCTATTAAAAGACAATCAGCCAGAACAGGGTGGTGGCAGACAGTGTTGTGTGTTTCAGCCTTTTGTGGTCTCGTTACTAAAGGAGAGTAGTTTTAGCAGAAAGGCTTTGCTGCTTTTGGGTATCCATGTGTGCCCTTGATCAGAGGAGGGGGAAAGAGAGAAGGAAAACTCAAAACCACCACAGAGCGAGAAAAATGTGACTGGTTTGGGCTGGCATAGATGTACTGGTGTGTGTTAACTCTTGGTATTATCATGCCTGAGGTTTCATTTCCAGCATCGACAAAGAAAGCTGTAATGCAGGAGATGATCACATATGGCATCCTTCCAGGCCAACTGGAATGACCAGCATTAACAGGGACTGGGTAAGAAGGTGAGGTTTACAGTGGGAACCAAAGTATATTAAATTTCATTTTGGAATCTTTCATTATGTGCCAGTCCCTCAGAGAATGTGTCGATATGCCGGTGAAAACTAACTGCAGTGACAAAGCCATTTCTCCATGGGTAATGACCTATGGGCCAGGTTCCTTGAGTGTGCCCGTTGTCAAGTACTTTGACGTGTGCCATATCCATTTTTTCTTGAGCTTTCTTTGTAACTTTCTGCTGTTGCTATCCTTCTGCCCCTCTTCTATGTTGTGTAATTAGTCTGAACAGTATAATTTTCTTTTCTTACTCCTTGCAACCTTTCCCTCTCCACCCCTCTGCTTTCCTGATACTTTCCTTTGCCAAATAGTCAGAGATTTTGCTCAATTCTGAGTTCCTATGTAAGCTATAATTTTATTCTATTATGAGTGAGCACTGCTACTGCAGGCCTGGAACTGATTACTGTTTGCATGTATCCAGCATTACCAGCCAAAGAGTCAAAGACCAAAGAGACTTCTCAGAACCTTACAAGGATTTCAAAATCACCTTGTTATTTTTTTAAAATTCTCCATTTTGTTGGGAATTTCATTTTTTCTTCAGTTGCATCTGTAATGCTAATTTTTCATATTTTGAAAAGTTGTTGGAGATATTGTTTGTCTTCACAAACAGTCCAAACCCTAAAATCTCATTCTGAATTATCACCTATTTCCTGTCCTGGATATCCAGAAAAAAAGCCTTGATTAGATCAGCATGAACTCTGTCTGCTCTGTTCTGCAGTGCATTTCAGACTTGGGGATTGACAGACCTTTGCTGGGAGGCTTTTGTGTGTTTTGTGTTGGTACTTGGCCCTGGCTGAAACACATACTTTTATGTTTTTAGAATATTTCAGCACTTTATTTCTTCATCCCAGAGAGGAGAAAAACCAAAAATAAAAGAAATAAGTAAATCATATAAGGAGTTAAAAATTTTAGAAGTAAAATGAGGATTTTCTGGGGGGGTTGGTTTTGTTGTTGGTTTGGGGTTTTTTTAATAAGAAATTTATGAGATGTTGTGCTCTTTGAAAAGTGTAAGCTGAAATTACTAGTGATTGTTTTTTCCCTTTATAAAAATTATATGCTACTGTTAGGTTCTGAAAAGGTTGAGGAATTGTGATATTGAAGAGGTCATACTGGCCAATCTGATACCTCTTCTGCCTTTCAACTCCTGGAAAGGAATATTTGCAGGAAGTATGATTTGAGAAAACCATGGTGAATTAACACTTACTTCACTGTGCCAATCACTGCCCTGAAGAGCTCCATAATAAATCTTGGGTTTGCTATGGTCACTTGTACATTGATCTTTATCCTCTCCAGAAAGTTTCCTCAGCAAAAATAAAAGACATTTTGAAATGACCATTGATCTGGCCATCTTCTTGCTGCTTTTTGCTCATTTCTTGGTAGTTTCTGCCCCATGCAGAAACACTTATTGCTGGGAATAGCACTGCTGGTTTGGCAGCCACAAAAAAAACTTCTTTAAGTAGTCTTGTGTGGAATTACATGTCTCATTTTAAGTCTCCTTTAGCATAGAGTGCTTAATTGGTCTGTACCTCTGGGCTGGGTAAATGGGTACAAGTTCTGAAGATACATTCCTATTCATAGTATTGATAAGGTTGGAAAAGACCTTGAAGGTCATCTAGTTCTTCTTTCCCTAGACTGTATATTGAAGGTCATTGACTGGAAACAAAGGGTTAAATTAACTGTCCAAATTTTTCAGAGCAATAGCCATTTCTGAATTGTGAATTGTTATTTATTAGGTCAGATTTGTTTTTCTGTTTCTGTATTGATCTTTTCAGGATGATCCAAGTGAATTAGTTTACAATATTAGTTATTTCCCAAATGTAAGGATACCACTGAAGAAAAGGAACTTTCTTGGCTGTAGTACCTTCTGATCACTGTAATTTGTCTTCTGGTTATGGATTAATAGCCAATTATTGTTCAACTAAATTAATTCCTCCTATTAGTGTTCTTACGCAATTATTTGGTAAATCTTGATTTTCTGTTCTCTGCTGCTTCTGGCACAGGTTCGTGAAAGTCAAAGGGAATTAGGATGTGACTGCTCTAGAAATTTTAGGAATTAGGCTGCGACTAAGTAATCTACTCTAGTGGAAGGTGTCCCTGGCCATGGCAGAGGGGTTGAACATAGAGGATTTTTAAGGTCTCATCCAACTCAAACCACTCTATGAGTCAATGATTTTTTGCTTTTACGAGCAGTACAAGTAGGAACAGATGTGTAGAAGGCAAATAGTTGGTGCTGACCTGACATGCACAAGAAGAGCATTTTGGACAGGTTTTACTTTCCCTCTACACTACGTCTAGTCTGGCCCTGTTAACTGAACGCCTGTTAGTGGTTGGAGTGCATCTTTTGATTTGGTTTTATCCAAAAAGAGACCAGTTAGTGTGCTCTGAAATCATGCCATGGTGCTAACTGATGTGCAGTAAGTGAGGCTGAATGGGAGATTTGTTTAAAAACCACTCCCCTGATCCAAACTAAACCTCTTCCATAGATGTATCTTTTTGTACCTGACTCAGACATCTCAGTAAATCCAATAATGAGCTTATCTGGATCAGCCAGTATTTAAATATTTCTTTGCATGTGGCCAAAAGGCTTCTTAACCTCCCACTTGGACATGTTGTTTTCACATTAATGGCATCATTATTGTGGAGACAGTCATACTTGCTGTTCTTGTAGCTTGTATTTATGTAGTAAAGTAATACCAGAGAAATTCAACTTAGAAATAAGGCACAAGGCAATTAACAGGGGAACAAAGTACCAAGTGAAGTTCTGTATTGTCTAGTTCTTGATGACTCCAAGTGGAGGTCAGATGAATTTCTGGAAAATATGCTTTTGTTAAACTGGTTACTGGCCCAAAATAAGGGCAACTGGCTGAAATTCTGTGGTCTGTGGTATACTGGAGGTCAGACTAGATGATCTAATTTTCCTTTCTGACTTTAAACTGTATGAACTGAATGTGAACAATTCCCCTGATTACAGGACACTCCTAGCCTTTGAAATCTGCAGGATCGAGCTGTCAGCACTACAGAACATTTGCTATACTGCCATCAAATTAAGAAATTAATTTTAGGATATCACATTGTTGTATCCTGCTTTGTGATGTGTATAAGGAAGAAAAAAATTCCTGCCACCTGATGATTTAGGTCAGGCCAATTGTATATTGTAAACTTAGCCTTTGGTATTGCTTATCACAGCTGAGATTCAAAATCAGAGCTGAAATAGGACTTTGTTTTAGAGCTTCAGTGCCAGAAAGGTTAACGGGTTATTGACAGCTTTAGGAATGAAATGTCAGGGAGGAAATTAGAGCAAACATGGATCATGAGCCAGCACACAGCATGGCTGGTTTTAATAGAGGCGGCAGATCTTCTGTAGTAACGCCCCCATTAATAGAGCCATTATCTGCTTCCAGATGGCCTGATCATAAACACGCTGAGCTTTTGCAGGGACCTATAATTTATCCTGATCCCTTCCTCCTCTGGATTCACCCAGAAGGAAGGCAAGTGGTACCACAGCCAACCCTAACTGTTTGGGGTTTTTTTTGCCAGGAAGTGTGGGGTGGGGGCAGGATTACATTTGGGGTCCGTGGAGCCCACCAACAGACTGCTCTGAGTCTTGATGGCACGAGAGCATCCACTGCTGTTCTGAACCACTTCCTGCTCATTTCACTGGTCCACTGGTACTGGCCTGGTCCACACCCCACATTAGAAGGCAGATTGCAGCTCCTTTGAACGCCTTTTAGATCCTCAGTCTGACTATTTATTTTTAATTCTTTTCCTTCCATTCAATAAGCAACCTGGTCTAGTGCAAAGTGTCCCCATCCATGGCAGGGGGGGTTGGATGATCTTTAATGTCCCTTTCAACCCAAACCATTCTGGGATTCTGTGACTGAAGTTTCACTCAACCACTGCAAAATCATCATTACAGATAAAAACTCAGAAAACTAGAAAATGGGAGATATTTCTAACTGTATTCTTGACAAAATGTGTTCCTTGAAAAAATTGATAAACTGCTCTACTCTCCACATTAAGTGTGGGTTTGAACACATTTGAGAGGTAGATAAATAAGAGGTATTTTCCTCTTCTTGTCTACTAATATAAAGATGCAGCACTGTGAAAAAGCATTTCAGAATATACTGAAATAATGCAAGGTTGTTTTCAGAAAACTCAGGTGTTAATGTTCTAGGAAATAGGAGATGGCAATTCTAAAAAACTTCTCTTTGCAAAATGGATTCAGAACTTGTGCACTTCTCAGTCTAGATCCCTGGGTTACCTCAGCAAGCATGTATGTGAAAAAAGTTATCTACCATTGGCATTTATGTCAAAACAAAAAACTAGCATGCAGTGTATTTCTTAGCCTTGTCTGTCTTACACTTTATAGAGGAAAAAGAAAGAAGGATCCAGTTTCTGCTAAGCTATGTTTGGTTTTGAGCTGTTTGGGTATTTCCAAAAGCCAACTCTGGCGCCTTAAATTTTGCTTTCATCAAGAAGATGGTAATTCAGAATAGTTGGCTGAATTTTGGTTAGTGTAGCAGCAGGTCTCTTCATCTCTCTCTCTTTTTTTAATGTTTTTTGGGTTTTTTTGTATTTGAAAGTAAACACCCATGATTTATAGAATGTTCTGTTTCAATTATTTTGACTGCCTTTCACCTCTTTGACCTAGAAAATTTAAAGTGCTTTAATAACCAGTGTCCTTGTTAGAAACTTATTATGTGGCTCTTTTTGGAACGGCAAGTCAAGTATGTGGCATAGGATAAGGAGTTTCAATGTAATTTGTTTAGAGAGGCTGTTACTTGACAAACCTTTTCTGAACAGCCTACATGGTAAACGAGAAATTGGAAGTCTTGGGGCTGGGATGGATAATGGACAATAGATGCTTTTACTTCTGGTGCCTGTTCAAGTCCAATCTGTCAAAGACTGAAAATTGTTCCCTTTTCAGACTGGGCAAGTGGCTTGTGAATAAGTAGTTGGTTGACTCTGCCTGGTGCCTGATAGAATTTGCCCACAAGACAAAAATGCCCTCCCCCCGCCCCCCATTTGGCAATCTGGACAGTCATTTCAAAAGCCAAAGCTGAATCAGCATCCGTCTTCATTTATTCTCTTCTAGATCAGGTCCAAGATGTTTTATTGTGTCCATTTATTTGTTTATTATACTTTGTTTATTTATTTTATTTGTTTATTTATTATACTTCGTTGTCCTTGGTTTTGTTCTCCGTAACACCTGTCTGAAATAGTGTCTACTCCAAATTGGTGTTTATAGTTCTCCTGCTTCAATTCACACATAGTGAATTTCTTTATTGCACAGCCCTCTTTGGTATTGCCAAAACTCTGCTATCATAGCCAGCAGATACAGTTTTATACAGTTTCTGCAATGACTGCAAATGTAGTTGTAGAGCCCAAAGCTGGCTAGGAGAAGGTGAAGTGAGATTTGGATGGAATCATATCAAGACACAGAAGCCCCTTGCTTCTTTAGAGAGGAGATGAAGCAAAGGAGAAGTAAGATTGTAAAGAAGAAGAGCAGAGACAGAGACGCTGGGCCAAAGTGAGTGACAGTGATAAGGTTGGCATACCTGTGAATGTACCTGTATGTCTGATTGTGTTCCAGTGTGGTGCCTTGGATTCTTGGTAGTTAAAAATCGTGATCTTGCATTAGAAAGAATTATCTCTCCAACCCATTAGGATTAGAGGGAGAAGGTATTGAACCTGCCACTTGATGCAGCATGATAATCTGCAGTAATCTCTACTGATTTAATCTATCTTTTCCATTTCATCGTTTTAGCATCTGAATCATAGTCTGGCTTCTCTGGACTGCTTACCCCGAGGTATTTGTGCACTCTACTGGTAAAACAGGAAGCTGAAAAGTCAAAATCTGCCCCATAATTGGGTTCCAATGATGTGTATTCCTGCTCTGACAATGAAAATCAGCTTCTTCATGGGCAGTACGTGCTGGTGGAGGCTTCTGTGCACTATCATTTACAGCCATGTTGTCTTTGTTGATGCCTGCTACGATGTGAGAACACTGATGAGCGGAGGGGGAAGGGACCAACCTTCCACTTACCATATGGAAAACATCTGTAACGGGCAGCATATCTCTCTCTAAAGAAATGTGTTGCCATTTCATAGTTTCTTCAAAATGTTATATAGACAAAAGGTATCAACTTGAATTTTTACCAGAGCTGACTGTCCCAGCCTCTGGAGCCAGGCATTTACCGTAATACCAAAGTATTCTTTTAAACGAGACAGGCAGTAATGTTTTAAACTGCCTAACCCAAAAAGAATGCAATATCCACTGGAAAAGTATAGAGTAGTCAAAGTACTCCAAAAATAAAACAAAAGAAACAATATCATGCCCTTTTATTGTGGCCCCTTAACTCTAGTCCTCTGAGAGCAGTGCTGATTGATGTCAGTGATGCAACCTAAAAATTAATGTCAATTACCCCAAACAAAATGCACATATGCAACGTTAAGGGTCTGATTTCAGTCCACAAAGGCCAGGAAATTCTGAGCTACTGGAGAGGCAAAAACCTGGATTTCACATTCCCATCTTACCAACCTTTCTGCTGGGGGGAAGAGGAAAAACAAAGGAACAGGGAGTTACACCATTACAATAAATAATGTGATGGAGGCAACTCGCTCTCTCTTTGCTGAAGCCTGGATCCACTGGGTCCCATTGGCTTTAAGTCCAGGAACTGCAATGTGTTCTAGGTTTGGGGCTCTGTTACCCCCTACCACCTTTCTGCTTTTTTAAATATAACTCTTTTGTTGTTTTAGTAACAATAACATTTAACAAGACCTAACTACCTCTTCATTTACAGAAATTATTTACTGCTCTTACATTACGAGCCACCGGATGTTGCTGTCAGCATAATTAGCCCATATTATCTGTTGATGTAATAACTGCACATCCAAACGGGATCGACCCCGCACTCTCTGATAAATGAACATGCAGTAATCGAGATGTTCTGGTGTCAGCATGCACACAAATCAAAATGTTCTTACATCAAAGAAGTACGTATGAAAAAAACTTCCATACAGGATTTAAATGTTCCTCAGTGTTATTAAAAAAATATGGGCTGTGATATCATGAAAAGCCCATGGTGGGGTTACAAACGGGTAATCCATCTCCGTATTCCTAAACCCATATTTAGTGACTGAACAGTGGCAATCAGCCAGAAGAATCTCATGGCCTGGCCAGTTTGTTTTCAGAGAAGTATCACTTTTATAGATGTGCATATAAATGTATGTCTGCTGTTAAACTGACTACAAAAGAAAAAGATGAGATGTGGTAAAGAAGAAAGAGTTTGATGTGATGAGTCAGACCACTGAGATATTGTTAATGGCATTGGTGTGCCCTGGCATTTCAAAATATGCTTCATTTAAGTAACATTTTCTATAGCAAGTGACATGTGAAAGTGGGTCCATGGTGGGAGAGTATAGCATGAAGGTTCTGAGTCTGCCAAGTTATTCCATTTTCTTTGCTCACCCCCATCCACCCTCAACCAATCAATCAGAAACTACCAAAAAGAATTTTTAGTCAATTCTAGGAAGAACATTTTGGAATTCTGCTGTTCTCACTATTTGGTGAATCTGAGATGACCCATCTGGCCAAGATATTGGGCAGGGAAGGAAGAGATGGTGAGAAAGACATTTAGAAAGATTACAGATATCTTGAGCCACACTTTAGAGAGGCTTTAAGTCCATCCCACCTTCTGAACCAGCTTTTCCAACATAGGAATGTGGATAGAGTGTCATTTAAAAGTTTAATGTAACACAAAGCGTGACTTTCCTTGGGATCCCAAGTTTCTTAGCACATCCTTGCAGCTCATGACTTGCCATCAGCTCTTTGAAAGTGCAACAGAGGCTCTTCCGTGTGCCTGCTGCCTGATGCAGGAGGCTGCGAGGCTTTGGGCAGCCTCACACACTGGCCAGTGTGCCACTAGCACAGTTAGTGCTCGTCAGACCCTGTCTAAATATATGAAGGACTCTGTCTGTCCTGCTGGGGATAGACCCAGGTCCTGGGGCAGCAAGAGCAGTGGTCAGGAGAAGACTGCTCTCTTCACATGTCCCCACTTGCTGAAGTTAAGGGCTTCATGTGCTCAGTATGTTTCAGTAGTGAGATTTAATTGGAGGCTGTCAGGAGATGGTGAGCAGGGCCACGACCACCCAGACCCAGGCAGGATCTGGTATTTTGCACCCATCACAGAATCATTCAGTTTAGAAAAGTCCTCTGAAATCATCAAGTCAAATGGTTAACCCAGCACTTCCAGGTCTGGCAAGAAACCGCGTCCCCAAGTGCCACATCTACACATTGACCACTTCCTTCTTGTTATCCATTTTTACTTTCTCTTACTTGCTTCGCATGTACTGAAGAAATCTCATTCACACTCCTTTCTTTTCCACATCCTCATGCTCAGATCTGGCTTGGATGGGACAAATGTGTTATTACTTGGCCATAGCCCAGTACTTAATTAATTATGACTTAGGGAGAAGCATCCTTCTGTGATTATCACCTATTGCTAGTGAAGTGTTAACTGTTCAAAGGAATCAACTGCTCTGCTTTGTAATTTTTTCAGACACATTGCATTCTTTGCATGAGGAATAAGATATTCTGCATGTAATTAAATAATAACCTTTAACTGACTAAATAATAAGTGCTCCTTAATCAATACATGTATCAATACATGCCTGGATTAAAGGGATGAAGCCTTGCTTTGAAGGATAAAGGCATTTGGCTTTCCTAGTGGACCATTTTTTCAGGTTGGATTTGATTCTGATTTTCAGAAGTTCAGGAGGGACAGGGAAACATACTTTGATTTGGAGCTATTTCTAATATAAATGTCATAAAAACTGGTAGTGTATAATAATTTATTCTGCTGCTAAAATATTGGTTTAACTGGTTAAACTGCCCAGGACTTGGATTTTTCCTCCAGTGTGTTGCAGAAATAATTGTGAAAGATCGATTGGACACCATTCTGCAGCCTAATCCTGGGTAATTTATTCAGTTTCACCTGAGAGAAAGGTCCAAATATATGTTATTCTGGTTTTAATCAGTCCAACTACAATTGGTTCAACTTTTGCTTGAATAAGGAGCGAGTAAAAACTGAGCAAGAGCCTCGAGATTTGGCTCTTATTCATTAACCTCAGGGCAGACTTCATTTTCTATGATTTTTAAGCTATTAAAATGTTGGTTGGCTTCCATTTGAGCTCATATTCCTAATATCACCAAATAATTATGTGTAGATGATGAAATGAAAAAACAGGCATGTAGTCTCCAAACGCACGTTTCAGTCTGGGTGGCTGCAATGGCTCATAACATTCAATGCATGAAAATGGGGTGGATTGAATAAATTAGCAGAATCACAAAAGGAAACCACTATAGGAAATAGTTTTACACGTGTAATCACTGAAATACTCTAGTGAATGTGTCAATCTGGACTAAATAAATATATTTGTTTATAGACATGTTCTGTATTAGCTTCCACTCTTTCACAGCACTTTGCCAAACAAAATCCCACTAGAAGTAGGATGTTCGCACCCGAGTAGGAGTTTCTTGGATAAATATTTTTTCTATATTGAGACCAAAACCACTTCTACAAATTTCAGACTTTGATTGAAATAGTATATTTCTTTTGCCTTTTTTTTTCCCCCCCTTCTTCCCATCTCCTCCACTGGCAACCACTGATGCATTACCTTAATTCCTCTTACCTCCCACCGCTCCGCTGCGCCGGCGCCCTGCTGCAGACAGAGCTCATCAGTCAGTGCAGAGCAGGGCAAGAAGTGGCTGCACCCCAGTGCTGCCACCAGCAAAGGGCCTCGGAGCCTGAGAAAATTCCTCTGTTTACAGACCTGGGTTGTTGGTTGGGTTCTCGTTTCCCCCGCGTAATGCTTCGTTCCATCAAAGGGAGTGCAGGAGATCCTGTGCCCTCTCCAGAGAGCATTCACAGAATGCTTTCAGGAGGTGGAGGAGGAGAAGTATGTTGCAAAATGTCATTAGGTGTGCTGCTTTTCATTACAATTTCATCAGGTCTAAGGAAGAAATGTAGGTGAACTGTCTTGTTTTGCCCAAGTCATTTAATTTCAAAGTAATACCCACTCTTCCTATACAATAGTTGCCAATTTTAGCATCCATTTCTGTACATCTGTTATTTTAGCCATTACAATAGAAGATGCAATGTAATGAAAAATAATAATTATGGTTTAATATGCAGTGTATTCAAAACTCCATGTGTTAGCTCTGTAATCAAGCAATCCTCAAAAAAGGTTTTCAGTGAGTGATAGTATTTCTGTTTCAAAGGCACGGGAAATTGAAGCATAGAAGCATTAAGTGGTTTGTCTGAGGCCACACAGCAAGTAAGTGTCAGAGCTGGGAGCAAAGCCCAGCCATGGCTCCTGCCCTTGTACTCAGACGACTGTACCACACCGTATTGTTTCCAAATAAGATTGCTTTTTAGGTCCTATGCTGAGCTCATGAGCAGTAATGACACAGAGGGGGAATTTAACTTGTCCTGTCACTTCCAACAGAAAAAAAAAAACAAACCCTGAGCTTCTACACTGGTAGAAGAAAACCTTAAAAGAGTCAAGACAAGTCATCCTTGGAGGCAGGGAGCCATCCATGTTGTTTCATGCTGAATTGCTCTCAAGTTTTGAAGGATTTTTTTTGTTAGTAATGCATTTTCACATGGGAGTACTCTGACTGTACAGTGCCTGGGTCATAAACCAGAGGTTTCAGCATCCAGCTGTACCTGAAGTGTCAAGAATTCTGGTTTTAATTTCATTTTCAGGTGTGATAAAGTTGCCCAGGTACATTGCTGTAGCTGAACAGCAGCAAGTTGAGACACATCTGAAGAGGAGAGGTTGCCCCCTGAGCAACTCAAGGTGTTTTGACCAGACAGATTGACTTGAGATGGTAAAACTTTAAGTGAACTACATTGCAAAGCTCATGAGGAGACCAGGTATTCTCAAGGAACCACTGTGTTTGCATTGTGGTGGGGATATTAAGCTTTTCCAGTAATTCTGGGATTCAGCAGGTTGTATCCATGAAGGACTGATGGCTCCTGTAGACCTGCTGTGTGCTTTGCCAATAGCGTATCATGGGCAGAGAGTTATGGGCCACTAGACCCATGGCATTAGTAACTTTCTGAATTTTGGCCTGCTCTGCAGTAGCAGCAGATGACTGTGTCCAGGGAGCGGTGCTGATGGAGCCCAGCTACAGGTCTTGCATCCTGGGGGAAGGGATTCCTCTCCCTGGCTGTGAACAGAGAGCAGCTTGCAGTTGAATTAGGGCTCACAAGAGGAATTTTTATCAGTGTGCGAAGCAGCGTCGCCTTTTCTCTTGACAATTAAAAAGGGTTTCTTGCTCTCAGACAAATAAAGCCTATTAGAACTAGTGGCGGTGATGGGAAGAGCGTTGTGAAAATATGTTTGTTTTGCAAAGCTGGCTGCCAAGTATTGTTTTATAGTTCCGTTTTTTCCTTCTTTCTCCACTGTTTACAGTACTCTCTGAGAAAATGATCTTTCTCTTCCCCACCAATTTTGTTCTTTTTTTTTCTCTTGGCAGGCATTGGTACCCCACTCCCACACCCCAGTTCTTGCTGCAACAGAAGCCATGATCCTTTTGCCTTGTTTTTCTTTCTTACAACACCAGCCCCAGCCCTGAGAACAGCATTTGCTGGTTAACTGCAGCATTGCAAAGTTGGCCACATGAGCTGCAGGGCAGCAGTACAAGCCCTATATTTTGTTCTCTGTCCACTGGTGGTACTGCATGAGGTGTCTGAGAAATACATTTGATCCTTGTTTTCCAGTGATCCTACGTTTCCATCAGTCTTGGGAATGCCATTTACCCCAGAGGCAGAGAACAATAATAAAAAATTTGGACAGTTGAGATCTAAACTACGTTCTTTAACAGACTTGGACGATACATCCTGCGTATATCCTATTCCTGGACACAGCAGCCCAGTTTTATGTGATTATTGAAAAAGTTTATGCCATTGGCCCATGAAAGGTAAACCAAAGCCCAGAACTGACTTTGCTGGAACGTATTTTGTTCCAAGCTGCTGATGGGTGGTTGACCGGAGAATTGCTTTTATCAGCATGTGATGTTTGAGGGCGCTTACATAAAGTGCAGTGGTGATCTCAGCCCCCTCCCTGGAGGGCAGGTACTCATGGCATGGAAGCCATGGCTGTACCTGGTGTCTCGGGCTGAGAATGAAGTTGTTGGTGTTTCTTACACCTGACAGTTGTTTCTTGGGAACTTGTTTAAGCACCAATGTGGTTGTGCCTCCAGAGGGACTGCCACTGTATGGATAAATGGATGCTGTAGCTTTCAGCACATCAGTCTGGCCTCATCATAAATGAAATCCATGAGATTTCATGGATACAGCAGGGCAGATCACCCAGAGCACTGTACAAGTTCGTAACGTACTAAACCTGTGTGTCCATAGATACGTTTGGGATGTGTTCTTCATTACTGACCATGTACGAGACGTTGCATACATAAAATGATCCTTCATCCCTGGAGTAATATCAGATATCTGTGCTTTGGCTACTGATTAAAGATGGGTTTGTGGAATTAGAGCCTTCAGTGCTATTGTTTTAAATTGGAGAGAGAGTTATCCATTATATTTCTTTTGTAACATGGATACAGTTTTAATAAAGAGAGTTTATATCCACACAAATTTATTTAAACTTAAACAGAAGCAACTAATTCTAAACAACATACGGATTTTCTCTTTTAAACAATGTTGCTTATACTTTGCCTCTTAAACTAATTATTATTTTAATCTCTAAATAAGCTGACACTTCTTTGCATGTGGTTTTTCTATGCAGGCTGGGAAAAATTAGGGGAGTAACCTTTTAATCACAGGGGTTTAATATAGATGTTTTTGTGTACACAGGGCTATGAATCTGTCCGGGGTGACTTGTTTGATATTATGGAGGGCTAATGAAATTGCAAAGTTAACATTCCCCAAATGAAATGGAAAGAAGACACATGGAGAAAAGGAGCAGATTTAAAATTAGAGAATCTTGGTGGTTTATGGTTTCCAGGTTATTTGGAATGGAATGAAAGTTAATGCTACATCCTTTTTTCCATCCTGTCAGCCAGTGTCTGGTCCAAGAATGTCTCTTATTTAAAGGGCAGGGCTCCCTCCACTGTTCTTAAAAAAAAGGCTCTCTCTGTCTGAGATCCAGCCCTCCCTGATTTTCACAGTAACGTTGTAAGGCTGCATGAAGATAATTATTTAATGGAAAGAAGTTTTGCATATGATTCCCCTATCCTAAACCTACTCAAGTCATATGGTTCGATTTACATTTATGCAAATGTCAGAGAATAGAGTAAAATTACCAAAGGCGGAAAGGACCGTGGCATGTCCCAAACAAGATGTGCCTATTTGCATTTATGTTTGCTAATGAAGTTCAGCCAGGGCTTGCTCTTTGATTTGGATGTCTCTGTCTGCCATTCCACTTTATGCGCTGTAATTAAACCACTTGCCCACACACATGCAAGAGCACACCAAGAAAGGGAGACTTCAAGTTTTATAAAAGACGTTCTGTAACTCGCTTATACAGGACCTATAATTCAGGATTTAACATCTCTAAGTGATGCAACAGACCTGTGGTGTGACATTGTGCTTTAACTTTAATGTGAGCAGAAATGCAGACTTAAATCAGTGGAGAATTTGGCCCAATAAACTTGAGTGTCTCGGGTGCCCACTGGAGATGTTTTACTCCAGACTTTCCAAATTTTATCCGAAATAAAAATTAAGCATCGGCCCACACAAAAATCACAGCTGTTTCTTTCTCTTGCCAAAATTATTCTTTCTCATCATGCTACAGCTGTGAAATTATGCACTGGTGTAAATTGTTAACTGAAAACCATTTCTAGCTGAGATGCCCATTCAGAAGTCTTAGTTTTCTGATCTAATATGTTCCCTCACTGAGAACTGTTCACACATCTTCAGTTTTGGCTGGAACTGGTTTCTGTAAATCATAGAAGCATAGAATGATTTGGGTTGGAAGGGACCTTAAAGATTATCCAGTTTCAATCCCCTGAAATAGGCAGGGATGCTTTCCACTATACCAGGTTGCTCCAAGCCCCATCCAACCTGGCCTTGGACACTTCCAGGAATGGGGCAGCCACAGTTTCTCTGGGAAGTCTGTGCGAGTGCCTCACCACCTTAAAAGGAAATAATTTCTTCCTGATGTCTAATCTAAACCCACCCTCTTTCAGGTTAAAACTATTACCCCTAGTCCTAAATCACAGTGTATATTGTTCTATGAACTTTTCAGTGAACTATTTCATTTCATGGGACCTTCTGTGAGGACAGGAGTTCTGCTGCCCTCTTCATGGAGTGGTTCTTTGTGGTCCTTCATAATAATCCTGCCTTGGGCTACCGCTTCAGGATAGAAATAGCACCACAAAATGAGACTAGAAACTAGGTGATTTTTCATGAAATTTGAGTTGTTTGATCCCCTGTGCCACGTTGCCTTTTTAAGCTGCTTGTTCACAGGTTCACAGGTTATTCCGAGTTGAAAAGGACCCATAGGATCATCTAGTCCAACTCCCAAGTAAACGCCCACCCAGGGATCGAACTCACAAGCGTTTTCCCTTCTTTCATCAAACAAAGGGCCAACCATGATATTAGTTTTAGGTGTTTGACAGCAGTGAACAATGCTCATCTTTTCTGCTTTGTTCTACCTCCTTTCAGATTTCGGATTTTTTTCCACACTTGAGAAAAAACCTGCCTTCATTTATTAAATAGCGATAGCATTTCCCTTCTATCAGAATCAAATGCACTTTGATAATTTGAAGGAGCTCTATTTTCAAGATAGAGTTCCTATACAGAGGATACCTGAGAAGCTGTGAGAAGGTTCTTTGAAAAGTCCAGTGGGAAAGAATCATACACTGGTTGGGGTTAGAAGGGACCTTTAAGGTCTGGTTCCAGTCCACCCTTCTATTGGTAGAGATGTCGCCTACTAGATTGGGGTAGGACTGGGAAGTAAAGGACTAAGCAGCAAAATCATCACACCTCTCAGGTGGGAGCAAGTGATAAGAGTGGCCTGGACAAGATGAAGGTCGTAGTTTAATTTTCACTACGGCCCAGCCTGGATAGCGTTTGGTATTGAATGGTACCAATCTGCCCTTCCACCTTCAATGAGGTCAGAAAAGGGGGGAGGCAAAATCTTGTCATATGATAGCAAGGAGCAAGAAAAGTTTCTGTGAGAGCTAGATTGGCCAAATAAGGTTAGATCAGCTTTTCAGAGTATGGAATCCATTCTAGGAGAGCAAACAGCGTAATTTGTGCCAAGCTCAGTGATTTCCCATGTCTAAAAAGTGGTCCTTTGACCACCCACACAGAAAGTGGGTGCAGTAAGAGGCTGATGGACCTTAAACCATGGCAGAGACTCATCCCACAGCTGGAAAAATCAAATCAGAGGCTGGCAGAGAGTAAATTTAAGAGAATACACAGAAAATTTGGATGCAGTAGACACTTGTCCAAAAAGGGCTCCAGAAGGGACCGTGGGCTGATGTTACCTCTTGACATTGGCTTGTAGCAGGACATATCCAGCAAAATGGGTACAGCTATTTTAATCCCACATCAAGAGTCTGCATCATCCTCTATCTGTAATTCTGAACCAAATAATCATACTTTAAAAAAAAAAAAAAAGGATACTGTCAAAATGGCATTAAATGTCTGCCACATACGTCTAAACTCTCTTGCAAGGGCACATACACATTGCTGCTTCTCTTCAGAATTCTTGGCGTGTAAAGATTTGTCTTTCAGTATCACAAATTCAGCTGTATAGATTTAAAAGGTATCTGGCATAACTCAGAACCATAAGATGACTGTGAAATAGTTTTACTCTGAATAAAAGCATTTCAGAGGTTAACCTTTATTATCTAGTAATGTATCAATGAGTATGAAGTGTTATCTTGTTGTGGAATGGGATGAATCAAACTCGCTCCTCTGAAATACTGATTTTCAAAACAGTTGTCTTTAGGCTGAGGTTGAAGGTAAAGATGGTTTCTGGGTAAAATTTATGGCTAAATTCCGTAGTAAAATATGCATATATCAGAATCACTTTCTCTGGCACGGGAAGGAAAATTGTGTTGTTTTCATTTTTACTGAACTTCAAAACGGCTTCAGGAATTTTGTTGGTCCTCTCCAAAGAAAGTGAACTTCAGGCAGAGATTAAAGCAGAGGAAATTTCAGCCCAAGGGCAAATGTTTCAGAAGGTTTGAAGTAGGAAATAGTTTTCAATCCTAACTATAGCCACACTAGTTATAATGTATCCCTAAATATAGACCTGTGGGTGTGTCCAAGTCTCTGAAGGTGTTACCCTCCCTCTGCCGAAACTCTGAAATGACCTTTGCAGGGATACAACTGACTGGATAATATTGCCCCTATTGGAAAATGTTAAACTTCATTATTTCCCAGGTGAGCCCAGCCAAGCCCAACTTTGCTTTGCAAGTGGAATTCCTTTCACAAAATTCAATCTTTCATCTTTCATGTAGATCCAACTTTACACTCGGGATCATTTATCTTCGAGCAAACTGCACAATAGTTCTGAATATTTTGTTTGTGTGCTAAAGGTTGTCACTTAGGTTTTAAAGTCTGTAAAAATACCAGGGTCAAGGAGCTAAAAACATTACTTTTGCATCAGCTTCCAAATGCCAGACATAATGGTTTCGGCAAGCTGCAGATCCAAACTGCCTTGGACTTGCTGCTTGTGGTTGTGGGAATATATTGGATCCTTTCAAAATTATTGGCTAGTCGGTTTTGGGCATTTCATGTTTGAGTATAGAGTCTTTGGATTTATTTTGTGTTTTGTTTGTGGTGATACTGTCATGTCTGATGCCTGGATGTATATCCCAGAGCTAATGTTCTGCTCTTTGATTTTAATGCCATATGCTGCTAGATGTCTATACTGGAGTATGGTGTTAATGGTAAGGATGCTGTAATGAGCATCTTGTACATATTTCCTTTTGCATATTCACTGTCTGTAAAATGTCTCTCTGAATACATCCTTGCTGGTTTTGAAATGAAGTATAAATACTATTTATATCCAAAGTTGTTTGAGGTTATCCTCTACTCCTAATGTTACTCTAATTCTAGTTTAAGAGAGAAGACATTGATCTGCCTGAAATTAATTAGGAAATTGGTAGAGCCACTAGAAATGGTGGTTATATATGGCACTTCCTAAGTGCTTGGGCTGAAGAGGTACAAAATAAATCTGACGAAGCAGGAACTGTAGTGAAATAGACCGTATTTTCATTTTTAAAACTGGATGACTGCTGAAGGAGAACCAAATAAAGCAAAAGTATTTAAATTCCTTTGCTTTTTTTAAAGATACCTTTAATATATATATATATATATATGTATGTATGTACGTATGTGTTAAAGCATTTTTAAACTGAGGCTATCCCCTCAAAATATAGTTTCCAGTGTGCCTGGCATAAAAAGACATTGTTTCCTACATTGATTCAGAAAGAGCTGTTAAAAATGCATGAAAGGTATTTTACAGAGACAGTGTCACAGGATCTTTTAAAATTATTTTCTGAATATTATTAAACTCCTGTCCTTCTTTACCATTGGAAACACTTGATCATCCCAGGTTACAATATATGGAGTATCAAATTATTCCATACTTACCAGAGGGTCTTTAAGATTAATTTGGGTTTTGTGATGGGGATTATAAGTGTCTGTTTACATAACTATAAATTAAGTTTGAAAAATGTCATTATTTATAATTTATAGACTATTCAGATAGGTTAGAAATTATTCAGATAGGCTAGATATGGTGAATAGAGAACACGTGCTTACAAAGGACAAACAGATTCAGCAGAATTATGTATTTTTGGCCTCATCTATTTTGCAGGCAATTAACAAAATAGGATGTTACATTTTTTGCCTATCTCTTGCTCTCCTGAAATAGAGTCACTAACCACTTGTTAACCACACTGATTTTTTAATAGACAAAGTGGTTGCCTATAGCTTCCCCACCAGAAATGTTCAGATTAAGCACATTATTAGATTGCAGCCAGAATAGCCTACAAAACAGGAAGAAAGCCTTGCCTTTCTCTCTGCCTCCTTCCCTTGTTTAAGCTGATGTGATAATTCATTTCAGATTTTCTCTTTCTCTGACAGAGTGCCTACCGCAGGAACGGGATGACTTTCCTCGCCTGCTAATGTGGATGTGGCTGCAGCAACAGGAAAGGCAGTGTTATATTAAGGTGATTTTCTTTTCCCCTCCGTGGAAGTAAAAAAAAAAAAATTAAAAATACAAGCTCCAATGTCTCCGTGTACCAGTGAGTGGGCTGGTTTGTTGTGACTATCTGCTGGCTGTCTCCGTCTCTCTTTCCAGCCCCCTCAATCGTTATTCTTGTTTACTAGCTGGAACATTTAGCTAATTAATGGCAGGATGTTTGGGATAGGGTGTAGGTGGACAAGAATGCAGTTCAGACAATGCCTGGAGTTTGCAGGGGACTTGCTGCTGTCAGCCTCTTTCTGACTGCCATGTCATTTTTATTTAGGTGTTTGGAAGTCTGTATGCTCTCCAAAAAATTGTTTTTTGCGATGAGGGATGGGGCAGGAAGAGGCCAGAGATAGACGGGGTTGTGTTGGTTTATGTAGGTTATATAAAGGTTATGTGACTTTTACAAAAAGAAAAATCATTTCCCTCTGTTTTCCAGTAATTTCCAGTTGTTTCTCTCAACTAATTTACGTGTTCAGACAGCACAACCCAGTTTAATCTATTGTGAGAATTTTGATAGCAGTAGTACGTATTTAGTTTGGAGACAAAGATGTTCAGAAAAATGTTCAGGTAGACTTGACTTTTTCTAGACCCAAAGATAGGCTAAGTGGTCACCCCCAAATTCTTGATATTGGTGTTTCCTGAGGCTCGAGCCATCACCCTGAAATCAGGGAAAGCCTTTGAAGTTATTTGGTACTGGATTGGAACCCTATTCAGAAGAATACATCCTGAAGTATTTAAATAACTGTGTCTGCCTCAGTGGTTCTAGGCAAACACTTATGTACTTGCTCAGCATTTGCTGCAGGAAGCAGACGTTGTCCCTGCTGTTGACAAAGGCAGAATTACTGTTGGATTTGGGTAAACAAGAAACCAACTCTTTTTGCCTTTTTTTTTGTATCATTTTTTATATTTTAGCTAACGTTTGTTTTCAAGATTTGTTTTTTAAATCTCAGCCCCTCCTTCTGTGCCTCTTCCCGTCCCCTGCTCCTCCAGCCTTCGCTGGCCTCACAAGCACATTCATTTCTTCCCATAAAAACTGTACAAATATAGAGCTGACCACGATGAGGCTTGACCAGAGAAATGGGCTCGTGCTTCAGCCCGTCACCAGGATCTACAGGCACATCCTGCTGATGTCCCTGTGGTACCCATGGGCCAGGGGCTGCTTCAGCCGGGCTTGGAATCCAACTTAAACCTCAAATTAATACAGAGCGCTTAAGGGCTCAGAGGGTATCAGGAAAATATTGGTTTTATGCAGTGCAGCCGTCCTCCTCCTTTGTGCTTAGTATGGGAGGTCTTAATTTTTACTCCTGCTCTGCGCTCCTGAGGTCACTTCTAGGTGGTTCTGTCGGCCCACTCTCCTGGACCTGCTCACAAAAACTTTAAACGTATTTATATTTTCGAAAAAACCAGAAAAGTGTCTCTTTGCAACCAATATATTGTAAATGTGAACTTTGTACGTCAAGTATTACTGCCATTCATAAATTGCTTTTTTTTTTTTTCTTTTACCTGCTTATGCTTCTGTTTTCTGGAAATTGTCTGTGTGTAAAGGACCGAAAGGAACGTGTACAATGCAATGTATTAAATGAGGGGAGGGGGGAGTTTTCGGATTTTCCATCTGTGCTTCTTGAAATATATGATTAAACTTTTCTTTTTATCATCACGCTTTATTTTTGTTGGCATCCTTAATCATGGAAAATTATATGCTTGCTGTAAACATCCAGACTTTTTTAAAAGGACACCAGCATTTATTGTAGTATTTGGTTTCGATCTGCAGGGATATAGACAGGAGAAACCATTTCAGGCACTGGGTACTGGAATCAAAATTCCTTCTGTAGCTGTATCTCTCCCAGATTTTACATTTTAAAATATGCATAAGCAGGAAAAATACTGGCACTTATTTTTTATTGGTCTACTTAAAGTCCCAGAGAATGAAGACTCAACATACATTTCTCTCAGAAATATGACAGATCATGTTTTTGTTGGTCTGCTGTGTGTTTGTCTATCTTGAACAGCCTGACAGGCAATTATTTATAAAATCTGGGTTTGCCCAGTAAACCCATATAATAACCTTTCACTTCTCTGCACAAGTCAGGCAGCTGAATTTAGAGTCAAACAAGGTAGGTTATGTCTCCCTATCTTGGACTAACCCAGTTTATTCTTATTTTGGGAAGTAATCACTTTTTTCCCCTCTTCTTCAGAGTTTTCTTTAACTCTGTTTAACACAAAAATGCAGCCAGTAACACTTGGGGTGCATTTGGAGTGTGTCAGCATCCCACTCTATGCTGCAGAAGCAGAGATGTTTAGGCATTCAGCCTGGTACTACACATTTTTATTAGATGTCTAAAAATCAGTTTGAGATTCAACAGCATTTGAATGGCTTTATTTCTGTGGAATTTCAACTTGCAAATCATTTTTGATTCTTAGCCAGGGTTTATAGTAACTGGATCAGGTTATATTGATTATTTCATTTTAGTTACATGAAGAAGGGAAACAGAATAAGACTGTGTAACATTTAAAGGAGTGTGTGTTTTGTTCACAGTTCAGTGTCTGCCCAGCTGTGCGGTTATACTGCCTAGGATTTTAGTTTTTCAGTCCAACTGTGCACAAAACAGGGATAACAATTCAGCTTAAAACTTGTCAGAGGTGATGGAGCCACAACACAAATTTTTAGTTGGGCTTCATTACATTTCCTGACTGGTCCTTCCTCAGGCTTTCCTCTGAGAAAACAAAACCCTTCCTCTGGAAATCAGGTGAAGCTGCCAGTGCTCCATATTTCTGCACAGACTCTCAGGACCCTGCAGAATTTGCCTCCCGTGGTTTTCAGAGCACACTTCTCTGTGTCAAGTGTCATTCTCATGGGGTGGTAAATAAAAAAGTGGCGTTTAGCATTTCTTCAATGTAGATGAACCTTTGTGTTGTGCTAAGGTTCTGCCATCAGCCGTGTGCAGGTCTCATAAAATGTTTTATGGCTTCCTGTCCAGCTCATACAGAATGTTTCATAGTACATAAACACTTCTAATAATAATTTAAGAATAAATAGATAGTGACATTAGTCACAAGTCTAACCTCTGGTTGAAACTTTTAAACAGTTACAGGGTTGTTTTTTGGTTGTTTGGGTTTTTTTTGCCTGAGTGAATCATCTTGTCCAAGGTTGGGCTTTTTATACCTTTATTTTTTATACCTCTACAATATATCCACCCCGAGCAGCAGTGCAGCCAGGGAAAGGCAGTGGTGGCATGCATTAAATCTAGGGCTTTACTCAGAGGGCACGGAGCCAGCACAGAGCAGTGGAGCCATCCCTGAAGGAATCAAATGTAAATTTGATGGTTTAAACAAGGCCAGATGCCTTAAAACTTATTTTGAAAGCTGTATCTTTGATGTAGCTCCTAACTTTTTTCTTTTTCTTCTTAAGATAATGATGTTGCCTTTACAAAGTAATAAGAAAAAATAGCTCTCATCTCTTGTGGGGAGACAAAAATCAGATACTTCGGCTTCTATAAATCACTGAAATGTTGGCAACTGAAACAAAGTTTCAGAAGGCAGATGACTGCAAATTTGAAGGAAACCTTCATATTTTACTGTTAAAAGCTTTTTAACTGTCTCAAGAGTGCTCTGATACACTATATTAACAGCTATTCTCAGTAATCAAGCTCGTCTATACTTATATATGATTTTTCTTAAACAAGATAAATAAGTAGTAGAAGAGAGCTGGAAAGATAAATAAAGAAAATCAAGGACTAAAATTATAATAATGCAGCTTCATTTTACATTTCATAGCTCTCTTCTGTATTTGTGACTGATAATTCATCTTAATTCCTATCAGACAGAAATATTGGCACAAGAGTCCTATACCAATAACTGTATTCCTGGACTTCTCTTCATCCAGATGCTTTGCAGATTTTCTTACTGATTTTGTGAAGTTGTGATCTGTCAATCTTTGGTCCTTGTATGACTTTGATTACTGTAATATGTGAGTGCCTCACGGGTTTCCATGTGTTTATGCCTGTGGCACCACTTAATAATAATGTGTTGTTATCTCTGTTTTCCTGGGTATGGAAAAGCTAAATGATGGGGCCCCATGTTGGGAGACCTGGGATGGTTCAGAAAACCTGGATTTCCCAAATCCATAATGATGCTCTCAGTTCTGAATTATCTTCCCTCTGCAGTGAAAGTAATTGGTGTGTCAGCACATAACCAGACCCACAGGTTGGAAGAGAGAGGGGCAAAAAGCAGTATCCAACTGGATCCATGAGAGGAATAGAGGGGGGAAGAATGCGACCACTCAATTTGGATCCAATCCAGGACTCGATGCTTTAAACCATTCCAGCTGAGATGTGCCACGTCCACTTAATGACCTTGTGCAGGAACACAGACAGTATGTTTCCACCAGAGTAGGGACTGTGGGACACTTTCCCTCCTCCACATTCTCCTGGATCTCTACATCAGAAATCACCACGAGGGACATACTTATTACAAAAATCCTACTTTGGCACTGCCAGAGTGTTCCTTCCTTCATCTCCTCCCAACCTGCCTTCGCAGAGTGCATCGGAGCTGCAAGAAATAAGAGGAGAAAAACAATTAAGGAACGTAAATGCCCCCTTTTAAATGGGTCACAGCAGCTGCGATGGGTGTTGACAAAGATAAAGTAAAATGTTAATTTTTAATAAATGAACTGATTCTGAACCTAATGAAGTGCTGATGAAGAGTGGTGGCTGATTTTCAGTCTGTAACTAGACCTGGAAGAAGAGAAGGTGTAAGACATCAGAAGCTGTAGCGGGATTCAGGTAGTCAACAGTCAATAAAGCGAGTTGGCTCAGACCAGCTCTGTTTAGCTCTCATTTCCATAAGTATTTAATTAATCTGCAAAACAAAACAACAAAAAAATCCAAAGAAACTCTTACATTTCTTGTACTGACATGATTTCCTTAGATCTGCAAATGAAAAGGCAGCGACTGTGTCAGGCTGAGGTGAAAACAAATCTGAGCCATGGCTGCAGAAGGAGAAGGAAACATTTAGAGGAGAAAGGCTCCTGCCACGCTTCTCCCCTGAGCTCCCTCCTCACGTCCTTGTGAATCTGCTGATCACCAGTGACTAAATCTGCTGCTCGTGCACAAATTTTGTTGTAGTTTCAAGTAGGTGATTTTAGCAAATTAGACCTCATCTGCCTAGTGTTCTCCATGTCATCTTGTTTGTTCTTTAATATTAAAGGGATTTATCTTCCTCTCTTTTGGAATGTTATCAACATAGGCTGAAGTTTTCACTGCTCAGCAGACTTTGGTGTAGACAGAACACAAATAAATGGAAACGATTATAAAAGAGTGCTTTGAGCACCTCGGAAAGGGTCTTTGATGGTCACTTTCTCCGTGGAAGGTGCTGTTCTTATTCATCATCACTGGGATCGTGGCAAAACTGATACATGACTCCTGCAGTGTTTGAACTTGTACAACAAATAGTTGAGGTCAACCTTGAGGTTAAATTCATGGGCATCCCTCTAGTCTCCTCACTGTGTAAATGAGGCACAAGCCCAAGAGGAAATGTCAGATTCTTCCACTGGAAGATCAAGAACCACAACACTGAATATTCCAGGATCAGACAGAATTAAATAACCTTGACCTGACAGGACTCAGCAGCATGTCACTTGAAAAAAAATTTTTTTTTCCTATTTGACAACGACATCATGATTATTTTCACACTTTGGTCATCAGAACTTAAGCAGTGAAATAATTAAGACTAATTTCTCATACGAGGTCAGGTTTCAGAGCCAATACAGTGGCAAACAGCTCTGTATCCTTCTACAGCTGTTGTTTTTGACTAGTGGGTTGAGAACCTTTAACATTTTAAGGGCACATGTATTTTTGAGCAGAGTCACCCAAAAAAATAGGTGTAACCATCTCAGCTAGTCTATGTTGCTCTGGCCAACATTCCTCCCACACATGGGTTATTGGGAGCAGTGTGAAAACTATTCCACAAGGACTCTGGAGTTTAAATATCCGTTAGTCCTCATGCTCAAACCCCTGTTAAACCTCTCTGCGTGATGTCTCTCAAGGTGGGGACAATATCCTTGTGTCTGTGAATGGGGCTTATGTAGGAAATGGATGTTGCCTTGGGATCAAGTGTATGCTACTGTCCATGAGAAGACGGAAAGTCTTGGCTATGGACTATGAGAGGAGTGGCCACACTTGCAGGTTACAGTCTTCCCAATGTTATTGTAGGGAAGATAAAATTTGGTATAAGCAGCCAAACTTTAGAATTTTTGGCTGAAGTCCAAACCTTCCTGGTTTTTGCCATGGCAGGTTTTTATAAGTGCTTTTTTAGTGTTGAAGTTGGGCTTGTAGACGATGCTGAGTTCATTTTTATTTTGTTGAGGCTTGTTTTATTTTCACCTTGGTATGTAGTTGTGGTGCACAGTCTGAAGGGATTTTGCATCTTAGTTGGTTTCTTTGGTGGTCCTGAAGGCAGTGCAAAATTAATGCAGCACTTAAAGAGCCTGTTATTAAAACTTTATTCATAGGTGTGCAGGAGAAGCACAGAAAATGTATTAATTTATATGCATATATATGAAATAAATCTGAATATATATATTCATATTTTTTCATGGAGGCTGAATTCCATAAACCAGCTCTGCTTTTACAAATCCAAAAGCAAATGTGTCTCTGATTTGATACCTCCCTCTCTCTGCAATGGAAGTAGTTTATCCTTGTAAAGATAAAAAATACTTTTACTTTGTGGAAGCAACTTAATTTTGGTTTAATGTCACACTGGATCACAAAGAGCTTCTGAAACTCGCTGAAATTTTAGGAAAAAAATCTTTGACTTGTATGCAAAAGACATTTTGAATCTGCAAGTTGGGGTTTTTTGTTGCTGGTTTTTTGGTTTGGGTTTTTTGTTATTGTTGTTTGTGGTTTGTTGGGGTTTTTTAAAGTCCAACAGAATACAGTTTGAAAGGGAGAGATCTCAAACGGCTGGGAATAGGCCCCAAGTTTGTGCATTGAAGGTATTTTTATAGGTCTTAAATGTAGAAGGGGGTTGTCGGAGCTCACACTGCACAGACACCTCATGGCTCCCTTAGATTGTTCTGAAATGTCCTTACATTTTACAATACAGGCTCTTGGCTGCCATTTCCTCCCTGCAGCCTCCCAAAGGTGAGTGGATTGTGCCCTCTGGGGGCTTTCCCCTGCTTTAACTTAGATTTAAGTGTGGTGTATTTGCTTTTTTTCTTTCTTTCAGTCTTTCTTTCTTTCTTTTTCTCTTTCTTTCTTTAGTGTAAAATGTTAAATTGATTTTCCCCTCCTCCTTGTGTCTTATGAAGGAAGAAATTTATGGCCTTTTTACATCAGGAAGTCCAGCTTTTCCTGACATTTTATTGCTTCGAATATTTGAAACATTTCAATCCCAGACAATAAATATTACATGATTATTGTTTTCATATGGATAGGCTATTTCCCCCTGTTTTTCCTATCCAACATTTTACTAGCAAGTGACACTCAAAAATTTATGGATACTAAAACCATTACTATTCAACTGTACTGGGAAGGTCAGAGATAGTCCCTCAATTTGCATGTAATATATATTTGGAAAAAAAAAGTTTAAATCATCTCATATGTTTTGAATCTCAAAGTGATACAAACTTGTCAGAGAAGGAGGTACACTATTTTTTCCTTAGAAAAAGTATTCATATTGTGAGTCAAACCTTGTTTCCACTGAATTAAATGACAGTTCTTGAGCCTTAGGTGGGAAAAGCGGTGAGCCCCAGTGGAGCATTTCCCAGATCAGCAACTGGCAGCCTGCAAGTACAGAGCTTGGGAGTTTTCTGGAACTTGGTGAGGTGGGTTATACCATTCCATAACTCAAAGTGCAGGTTTTCTGCTCACCCAGGTCATTAACTTGTTCTCGTGGCAGTAAGAATTTCTTGTCAAGTGGGACCCATGAAATCCAGTCTGAGGTTCCGGTTTTTGATGTTTTCTATTGGGGGGAAGGGAGTTGGCTCCTCACTGTACGTGTGGAGCACCAGTTCTGAAGCACAACCTGTGGCAACCAAGCCTGTCTTGCTGTCCCAGCTTTGATTTGACAACCAGCAGATGAAATCTCTGGTAAAGTAACTAAGGTACTAAGAATGCAAAAGGCGCAGGTTCTGCTCAAAAGCACTAGATTGTCTAAGGTTTGGGGTTTTTTATATTGACAGTTTTTCACTGAAACAGTGCAGGACCTTTTTTCTGTTAACTATCAGAGAATCACAGAACGGTTGGGGTTGGAAGGGACCTTAAGCACCATCTCATTCCAATCCCTTGCCATGGTCAGGGACACCTTCCACTAGACCAGGTTGCTCAGAGCCTCATCCAATTCAGCTTTGAACACTTCCAGGGATGAGAAATCCACAGCTTCTCTGGGCAACCTGTGCCAGCACCTCACCACCCTCACAGTCAAGAATTTCTTCCTAATATCTAAACCCTGTTTCCCTATCAGTAACTGCCCTTGTCCAAGGTCACTCTCCAGCTCTTTTGGAGACTCTTTAGGCACTGGAAGGGGCTCTGAGATGTCCCAGGAGCCTTCTCCAACCCCAGCTCCCTCAGGCTGTCTAGAGAGTTATTATGATATTATCTATGACTTTATATTGCTCTTGATTGCAGAACTGAGTCCTAGATAACCACTAAATTGTCCTTGTTCTGTCAGTTCCTGATCAACTGTTTCACCCAAATACAGTGGCTGTCTATATAAGGACAGAAATCCTAATGTGTTTCAGGAGGAAAGCTGTCAGGTTGTGGACACAGTAAACATACGTACATATTTTTGAGAGTTTTTCTTCAAAGGTGTGTCAGACTACTCTCAGGTTGGATAAAGATTTGCTATGGGGACAAGAAAAAAGACAAAACCTGATAAAGTTTTCCACTGCGGCAGTGCCTGTGAGCCAGTGGTTCTTTCTGTCCTTTTCCTTGTGCAGACAAAGGGAGCCAGAGTCTAAATCCATTCAGAAAGAAACACAAGTAAGTACTTGTTTAAGTGTTGTCATGTTTTTAACCCTCTCTCCTGTCTCATCCTCTTTTGGGAATGTTGAAAAAAACATTCAGTTCTGTGCTGCCTTTGTCTGTCCTTTTCCATGAGGTAAACACGGGCTTTTCCCTCCCTGTTCCTTACAGACTTTCAGCCAACTCAGCTTTTCCTGTTTACCTCCTTGTCAAAGGCATCATTGGTGATACCACTCCAAGTGTAGAAATAAGAGGTTTGCTTTTTTTTTCCTCACTTCCTGCTGCACCCTGTGGTATTACATTGATTTTGCATCATATCAGGTTAGACACATTTGCTCATTTATTTATTTTTTAAGCAAAGCAGGTGCTTTCCTAGCCCCCTTACCAGCACATGTGGAAGGTGAAAGCACTGAAATGGGTTTCTGTAGGCCTGGGCTGCCATCCAGACCTCTCAGTTGATTATAGCTGTATCATGGCAATGAATTTGTGGACCCAGTCTTTATAAAATTGTAATGGTAATGGTGATGAGAAGCCTATAGGCACCAAAATTCACATGAAAAGATGATGGTAAGGAAGCTGCAATAGCTCTGTGACTGAAAAACTGACCACTACAGCTTTGCGAAACCAGTTTTGTTCTTCTTGCACAGAGATGAATGCAGTACAGCAGCTGCTTTATCAAGTGGTGAGTATGTTTCTTCTGATTTGGGAACCCCAAATATTAAAGGGCCTCAGGAAGACATTGAGTCCTGATAAAAGCAGTTACTGGCTCAGAGTTCCCTCTGTGGTTTGGACACAATTCTTATATTCTATACAATAAAAAGAAAAAGAACCTAAAATGTGATCTCATGTAAGCCCTCTGTAGGTGTCAAAACAGGCTCTTGTTTAATCTTTTCAGACTATGATTTCGTGCTGAACAATAAATGTATCACTAGAAGTAATATCTGAGTCTGTCTTGACAGATGATTTTTGTGAATGTACAGTAACATCCTCCTGGAAGCAGCAGCTTCATGGCTGAGATCAGAATTCCAGGTTTTCATTTAAGAAAGGGAGGTGCTACTTTCAGAGCACTGCTTGGATCAGCACATAACCAATTTGTTGAGGTCTGCCTCATGCCATGGGCAGCTTGGGATACCTCTGAGAGGAAGAAAATTATCCATTGTCCCACCTACTTCTCCTTGAAATCTACTTAGAAGTACCCTTACATTGCTAAATATGTAGAATCATAGAATCACAGAATGGTTTGGGTTGGAAGGGACCTTACAGACCATCTCGTTCTATCCCCTGCCATGGTCAGGGACATCTTCCACTATCCCAGGTTGCTTCAAGCCCCATCCAACCTGGCCTTGGACACATCCAGGAATGGGGCATCTTGCATCACTACATTTGCAAGGACCAGGGGCAGCATCTGCCACCCATCTGACCTGAAACACTCTTGATAGCTGGTGTAATTAGAGCACACTCCTAAAGGACAGTTTGAAATAAGAATGTTTTCCCAAATGGAAGTTTACGTGATCAGGAAAGAAGGGAAAAAAAAATTAAAAGCCCATGGACATCTAGGAAGGAAAACAAGTCTATGGGCTGTTGTGTGGTGCTGAAGGTACAGCTGCACTGTTGGGGCGGGGTGAGCTGCAGCCGCCAGTGATTCGTGCTCGCTGGAGCTAAAACCTGTACCCTTGGGTCCCTCACCATTTTATTGCTGCTCTGTAACAGGATGTGCAACTGCTATGCATTAATACGTTATTACAGGTTGGCTGGTGTAAACTCCAGGTGTTGAGAACATGATTTATTCTATTAGTATAAAAAGGTGTTTTCTATGGCCATATTAAAAATTATACTAACTGTTGGGCTTGCCACTGCACTGTGTGTGGCACATGCCAATTTAAAGCTGTCATTTCCTCCAATTTAAGGATATGTCCTCAGAAGATCGTTAATTTGGGGAGGAGCTGGGGATCATAGTTCAGCTGTGGCCTGTTAACCCCCATCTGGCTGTTAATCCCTGCAAAGCACCTTCCCTGAAGATGTCTGCTGCTACTATATGGTCACAGAGACAGAAGAAATTACATTTTTGGGGTCTATTTTATATTTAAGTCTACTTTACATTGTGTTTTTGCAATTACTTCAGTTTGTTCCATATGATCCTAAAACCCCCAAATTACCCTTGTAATGCCCATGCTGAGAATCCCCAAACCATGAGCGTGATGAGGCCCTGGCACAGGTTGCCCAGAGAAGCTGTGGCTGCCCCATCCCTGGAAGTGTTCAAGACCTGGTTGGACGAGGCTTGGAGCAGCCTGGGATAGTGGAAGGTGTCCCTGCCCATGGCAGGGGTTGGAGCTGGATGATCTTTAAGATCCCTTCCAACCCAAACCATTCTGTGATTCTATGATTTTTGTGCTATGATTCCATGATTCCTGTTTCTTCCAACCCAAACTGTTCTGTGATTCTATGATTTACATTTCATGTGGAAACCTACACGCATTTCTTTGAGGCATTTTTACTTTCCCACTCACCAAGGCTGNGACAGAAGAAATTACATTTTTGGGGTCTATTTTATATTTAAGTCTACTTTACATTGTGTTTTTGCAATTACTTCAGTTTGTTCCATATGATCCTAAAACCCCCAAATTACCCTTGTAATGCCCATGCTGAGAATCCCCAAACCTTGAGCGTGATGAGGCCCTGGCACAGACCATGACCCTGCCTGGTANCCCAAACTGTTCTGTGATTCTATGATTTACATTTCATGTGGAAACCTACACGCATTTCTTTGAGGCATTTTTACTTTCCCACTCACCAAGGCTGTTTACTTTTCTGGGTGTTACACTCACACCCAGGAGGCCCAAGACCCAGCTTACATTCCTAATGCAGCCCAGCAAAGCTCAAAGTCATTCTTTTGGGGGAAATCCACATCAGCTCATCTGCCAAGGAGATGACCTTGAGGGAAGCACAGAGAAAGGGCTCGGGTCAGACCATGACCCTGCCTGGTGCCCTTTGCTCAACTGCTGCTTTTTTCCCATCTGCCCTTTCAGTAGCGTCACACAGCCATCACACAGCCACAATATCTCCTAGAAAGCCCCAGTCTTGCCTTACATAACACAAAGTCATATTTTTCAGGCATCTTGAGAGTGGATTGTCTCTTTGTGCTGCACTGAGCCACCAGCAGCCTATGCCCAAGGGATGCAGATGCACAAAGCCTGGCCAGAAGCACATCAAGCCTCAGGACATCATTCAAACACACACAGAAAGGCTATAGCAGTGCTGCCTGTCTTAAGCAGGGTCCCTTAAACCTGTTTTTCCTCGCTAAAGTTTATCCAGCCTGTGTTTAAAGACCCCCAAGGATGGAGATTTCACAGTCTTGAGTCTACTGATGTTCTCGATCCTCATAAATTTTTTTCCTATCTGGTTTGAATTTTTCTTTGCAGCAACGTAAAGACTTTCCTTATCCTGCCAGTGAGGATGGATTGTGCCAGTGCACTTTTTAACAGCCTTTTCAGTGCTCAAAGGCCCTTATATCCCACCAAGGCTCTCTTTTGGCTAATAAATGTAACTCGATCAATCTGTCCTCCCAGGCTGCCTTTTCAGGTTTTCCAGCGCTGCTTTCTGTTTTGACAATGAGCCATTGATAACTGCTCTCTGGGTGCATATATCTGCAGCCTTGTCCCCACTCTGCAGCAGCTTTATCTAGACCCATGTTTCCCTCACCTGATTAGGAAAGTGAATATGAGACAGTGTCAGAACTCTGCAAGTGCCAATGATGAATCTATTGCTTTTCCCTTCACTGTGAGGCTTGTTACCTGTCACAGAGATCCCACAACAAGAGTTCAAATGGCCACCAAAAGTCACACTTTCAGTACCCAAGAATAGTCCAAGGATTAGCTAAAAGTGAGGATTTTTCAACCTGTTGGTGAATTGGACAACAGAAGGATTGAGGTGCCAGAGTTCTGGTGAGAGGCACCCTGACTTCCAGCCAGACAGGTATTGTAAGCAAGAGGTGGCCTGTGTCTCTCCAGAATCCCATTTTGTCAGCATGAAGTGTCTTCACAGCAGTACTGGTGCCCTGTGACAGGCTGATGAATGCTGACAGGCAGCACTTGCAGCATCTGATCTTCTGATTTACACTGTCAGTGACCTCTTGTCATCATGCTGATAATCTGGTATTTTCCTTGACTTTGCTCAGCAGGTGAACTAAAAACAATATCCCTGACAGTGAAGTTAAATTACTTACTAGTGATTATCTAATGGCTCTCTTAATTTTACCTGGGTTTTCCAGCTTTGAGTGTGTTTTTACTACATGCACAGAGTGATCCAGAGTGCTCCTTTCATGTGACCCTCCTACTGATCCAGAAAAAGGGGCTTCATCAGTTCAATTTCTAGGTTTTAATTTCTTGCATCCTACTCCACAGAAGGCCACAGAATAAAAGGAGTTTCATCCGTCCAAGTGTGCATAGGAGTGGGATTCATGGCTCCGAGACTTCATTTCCACCTCTCTCCAACTTCATCAATGTTACCATCGCCTCTGAATGCCTCAGTGACCCCATCCAAAAAACTGACATCTTGCCCAGTTCATCCCTTGCTCTCGAGGGAGCTTTCTAAAGAAGAAGAAATCATCATCTCAGTTTTTTAGGTGGAGAAACTAAGGCCCAGCAAAGGGAAATGATTGCCATTCTCTTCCCTCAGCCTCTCCTTGCTTTGGGGCTTATCCACCAGACCAGGCGAGTGCTGGAGTGGAAATAAATATTCCTCCTGATGACTGTGGTCTCTGTGGTCAGGACTGAGGGTCGAAATGTTCGCACAAGGCCTGCACACAGAAACCACAGAATCCCCCACAGCTCCACTGCACTTTATTAAAAGTCACTGCTTCTGTGAAAAATGGGGTTTATAAGAGTTAGGTGCCTTAATTATAAAGTCATGTGTGTTTGAATGACTTCTTCCCTGCTAACCATTTGTGACAGCCTACAAATGTGAAAAGTATTACCAAGCCTATTTTTAACGTGGCTATGGAAAGGCTGTAGTTGGGGAAAACCAAATCCTGTAGGGTCCTGATGAGAAAGACTAGTGATTCCTTAAGTATGGTTAACGTTGTCTGAGTTTAGCCACAATGCTGATGGTATCTAAAAGACGGAAGATGGAGTCCTGCAGGAACAACCGTGTGTTAAGTAAGTGATAGGAGCTAGTGCTGAACTAAAGGACTAAATCTTCTCCATGGAAGCGACTGAGTTGATCAGTTAATAGAGATAAAAAAGTAATTTCAGAGGGAGGCTGGTCCATGTGAGTAGTTTGCAGATTCTACACGTGTTTTTCAACAGAGCTGTTACCTCCCAAGAATTTATTCCATCCTGTTCTTTCTTAGACAATTTGCCCTCTAATGAGTACACAAACTGCATGGGGTTCAATGCCTTGAAGAATTGAGTCCTCAGTACTGTTTCTCTGTGGGTTGTGTCAGACCTGGGGCCTGAAGCATCGTCTTTACCACCAACCCTTGTCCATAGACTCATCTGGGGAAGAGGAGAACACCCAAGATCCTAATTGCAGCCTTATTACTGCACCCAGTAACCCGGGTTTCACCCCTTATAGCAGGGCTGGGCACTGGAGAAGGAGAACAGGCCAAAAGCAGTGTTATTGTTAGAGCAGTGTCACACTTGGTCTGAGAGGACATGAAAGCTATGAGAAGGAACTACACCGAAGAGGAGAAGGAGAGAGAAAGAATGCTGCCCTTTTTCAGTCCAAAGGTAAAGAATAAGGTGTGGACGACAGATAAAAGGATGAAATACCAGTGGGTAAAAGGTTTTTTGAGAGTTTGGTTTGAATTTGATGGACACCATTATAAGAACTTGCTCTCATTAAACATACAATTATATTTAAGCCTATGATTCTTGCTCCATCCATGACTAATCATGGGATTATAAAACTTTAATCTTGGTGTAAGGTCTTCAAAAAGTGCTTCCTCTTCCCTGGATAAATCATCTTAGTGTTTAGCAGCAGTAAAAAAGTGACCCTGTGGTAGGGGGAGATAAATTATCAGTCAAAATTGCCATAATTCAGTGGTGGATAAATAGAGATAAAACACAGTAGACTAAAAAAAGGTGTCACTTTTGTACTGGTGCTAAGTCTGCTACTGAGACGATTTATTTCTTAAACAAATAAATTACTATATTTATCTAGACCAAGGCATATTTTAGAGACTTAACTGTCATGTTAGTTAAAATACTGTAAAGATAACGATTGAATCTGATGGTCATGAGATCCTTCATAACATAGAAGTAAAAAGAGAAATAGAAAAAATATAGGAAAAAAAAGTCTTTTTAATTTTTTTAGTTAGGTGCCACGAATGTGTGTCTGAAAATAACTTTTCCTCTTTGTAGTGCAGACTGAGGCTGAAGCACTTGTGCCTTGAAACAGTCATTGGTACCAAGCTGGCACAGCTCAACCTGAGATAGACAGAGTTAAAATAAAATGTTTAAACCTGATGTTAAACATTACTCTTGGGTTGCACCAGAGCTCAGTAGGTATCATAGAGTTTCCACCTGTACATTTTTCCTGACTAAGCATGGACCAATTTTCTTGTTGGTATACTGAAACATACGTATTTTGTGATAAAACCAAGGCCATAGTCATGAGGATGTGATGTGTTAAAGGCTTAGTACTGAAGTCTGGGTTAATTTTTCCTATTTTCTTTCACAACAAATGTTGAACCTAAGTTCTCACTATGACCACACTTGTCTGAATCAGGAGTTTGAGTCAGGAGTTTGACATCTTTGTCACTGCAAAATCTGCAGTGCATCTGGAGACCTGAGGGCTCGGGGAAACTGCATACTTAAAGGGATGTAATTGGAAATAACAGGAAAACTTGGAAAAGGAGATGGGAAATCAAGGTTTTTCTGAGGTATGGCTTCCCTGCTCATGTATCTTTGTAGAATTTTTGGTTAGTTTGTTTGTTTGTTAAGCCTAATAGAAATTCCTTTACAGTCTAAACTGTGCTGTCACATGGCACAGCTCTAAACATGAGAGAGGAACTCACAGTCCTTCACAGGCAAGGAAAGCAGAGTGGAAGAGGAGCAGGAGACAAATTGACCGGATTCAGGCAGGCAGGACACAGGTACCAGGCTGAGACAGGCACAGAGTCACATTTCCTGACTTGTTGCATTCTGTGCTGTCTCCAATGACGTAACACTTCCTGTGGCTCTTACCAAAAATATTTTCATAAGCTTTGGGTGATGTGCACTCTGCTAAGGAATTGCCTAATACTGTGGTCCTGTGAGGATTTGGGGCTTTAGTATTTTAAATCACTTCTAGCTGGATTAATTTCCTCAGATTCATATCATACAGAATCAGCTTTTATTGGTTTATTCCTTGCTACAGCTACAACAACTGCACATTCTTACCTGACTAAAAAAATATCAGAGGAGTTTATTTTATTAGCTTTAGCTAATGGATGTGTACTTATCCTACAGTAAGCTGATATTACTGCAAAAGTAGGGAGGTTTGTGCTGAGGAAGTTCACAGGCACCTGTGTTTTCGAAAATAAATATTGGAAAGCTTGGTTGTCCCACAGTGCTCAGGTTTGGTCACATCATGGGTTTCTAATTTTTAGGTACTTTTGGTTCCTTATTCCAGCCAAAATGGGGCTATAGATGAACTTTAAGAGTGGAGTTCATTCCACCCAGCATTCCCACCTCAGCATCTTGTCACAGACTCCCCTTCTAGCCAGCATAGACAAAGAGATGATTTCAGGGAATGATAGTGTGACCTATTTTAATTGCCTGGTTTAGTATTATATAAATTGTGCCCTAAAGACACCTGCTTCTTTGTGCTGAGTACAAAAGGACAGTAAATGTAGTTGTCAATATTGCAGCTGTCAGCACTTGATCAGATAAATGCTGCACTTCAAGCTGTGTTTGAATTTATTTATAATGTCATAGACATATGATGCATGTCTATGTGTAACCTGAATGTGTAGAATCTCTTCATAGTCTTTATGAATAATAAAGATCGACTTTTAGAATAAATAAATAAATAAATAGACTTTTAGAATGGAGTCTACCCCAGATAATGACAAATACTTGAAGCAGTTTAGCTGAACTGTTATTGACTACAAGAGGGAGCCCAGAATGACTAGAATTTAATTTTGTTGTTGATATATATACACACATTAGACTAAATCAGAGCCCAAGGAAAGACACCTGATTTTTTTATAGTTCACATCATCCCACAACTCCATCTGAGACCAGTGACCATTGAGTATGTTGGATAAACATGTTACTCGTTTGCATGTGTAAAGATTGATTCAGGAGTCTACCTGGGTACCCACACCAGGAAATCTGGACTTTCAAGCATGCTCTTTTCTTCAGTTCTTCTTTGCTACACTTGTTATATTAATGTGAAAATTTAGGAAAAAGAAAAAAATCTGATAAAATAAAAATCCCCATACTCAGAAGATTTGTTTCTCAGAGTCAATACTCATGAAGGAGGTTGTGAAGTCAGTACGTTACCAAATAGAACTACATTACATCTGCACATTTTATAATTTGCAAGGTTTTTCATCCAAGGGCATTTTCATCACAGTCACAAGAAGGGCAAAGAATGAGGGAATGAAGAGCTGGGGGGGTGGAAGAATAAGTCTTTGGCATTAACAGTTGCCTTCAGCTTGATTCCTCTCTTCTAGACATCCAGGTTTGTGCAGAAGAAACAGGGTAATTCTACCCTCTAAAATGGAGATTATCCCAAATTGCAACTGCATCCAACCATGTATCCTTTCTCTCTAGCAGACTATGCCAGACATACTTAGTGCCAAGGAAGTGGACATGGTGCTTCCCCTTGGGATGAACCAGTTGTGACCTGGGGTGGATCTGCTGTGATGGAAAAAATTATATTTGTTTTTTAAAGAGCCGTAGGCCAAGTTTTGAGTGCAGCTGGGACATTTTATGGTTATAGATGAGCACTGTTTGAAACAGAGTAATTTCAACCTGGAACCAGGTAGAACTCATTGGTTTTGGCTGTATGTGCTGGGCGTTATGAAGTTTATAGGAACCCAAAACTCAGAAAGGGGTAAGACCACACAAACCAAAGCAAAAGCAGTGATTTTTCATGAGTACCTGCAAGCCAAACCTGCACAGTTGGCTGAGTTATCCCACTCCTCAGTCTCATCACTTGGGGTGTTCAGAGCCCCATGGTGCTGTTCAGGGGTGCTGTTCTTCCTGACTGTGCCATCCAAGTGTTCCCCATTTTGATGTTTTATTAAGTAGGATGAAAGAACACAACTGTCTTCTGCAGAGGTGAAGTATCTTTTTGAGTTTCATTTTTCTCTACCCATGTCTCTTTCTCCTCAAATAGCTGCTCTGATCTTTGTAACACGTGAGTCCTTGACTCTGGCCCCACACAGGGACATAAGCTGTAGAAATGCTCTTGCAGTCTTCCAGCGTTGCTGGTGCTAGCACAAGGCAAAGGCATTTTTTTCTGAACTTTCACTCGAGCCTTCTCTAGAGAACTCAGAAATCAAATGCCCCATCCCTGGAAGTGTTCAAGGCCAGGCTGGATGGAGCTTCAAGCAACCTGGAAAAAAACCTGGTGGAAAGTGTCCTTGCCCATGGAAGTGGGATTGGAACTCAATAAGCTTTAAAGATCCCTTCCAACCTAAAATATTCTATGATACTATGAAAACTGCTGCAGACTGGCGCTAATTTAAGTCCTTATATTCCACAACATAGCAAAACTCCTCTAACAAGGATAAGCCTCACTCAGCATAATGCTACTCCTTGCATTTCTGGTTTTGCCCATGGAGAAAGTAGTGCATAAACTGAAAAATATTTTGCATTATTCAAGCTCTCTTTCATCATTCAAGTTTACCATAAGCTCTGCTTTCATTTGCAGCATCTCTGTAGAAAACATTAGCTAAGATCTGCATTTGTCAGATAATCAAATTCGTTAAAAGTAATGTTTAATTGTTGTTTCCAGCCACAGCAAATTAAGTGATGATACATTATGGAAAGGAGAATTTTCTTATGTGTGCTACAAAAAAATCAGGATGGAATTATGATGATTCCAGCTAATGGAATAATTCACCACAAATAATATATTCAAATGTAGCCCTTTTTTTCCTGCTGAGGGAATAGTTCTGAGGTAAATGCCGTTTCCTATGCCATACTTGCTTGGACAAATACGTATCATTATGAACTTTTTTGCCCTCTGGGTTATTCATGAGTAAAAGAGTTTGAGCTCTGTTGGTCAAGCCACTCACATGGTGCTATTCTTGCCTACTTCATTGGAATACTGCCCCAGTACAAATATCCAGGTGCACACATTTAAAGTTCTGCTCCTCTTGGTGCACTTCCATTCAACCCTGAAACATCTTATCCTTGCCTAATTAGACCTCTGAAGTTCATTCATAGGAATTTTCAGATGGAAGCTGAACCCAAATTCTAAGATGTAAATCATAACAAATATTCACTTAATAAAAAAATTATCCCAAACTCAGCACCTTGTATGTATGTGGAAGGTGCTACAGCTCATACTGGTCATTGAACCAAAGCGTGTGATGTAAAATCAATCACTGGTGCCCAAATTTTACCCTTTGCTTTAACAAAGAATTCCATCCTTAATTCATTTTGTTATGATGGGCATAGTCTTATGTTGCACATACAGACCAGATGGACTCTAACACTGACCTTCTTTGCCAGGGGGGATTAATGGTACTGCAGCTACTTAACTGTGAAATTTCAAGTCTGATATCATCCATCATCAGTGTATTCCACTGCACGCTACAGACGGGGCTGATTCCCTGTTATTGAGGTTGTCTGACACTTCCCATTACAAGACTCTGTTTTCAGTTGCTCAGAGCTTTGCCAAGCTGTAACCATTTGGATTTAAATTCTTCATGCTGAGTATCTGCCTCAGGCTGAATTCATTTCAGAAAATGTCAGCTAAAATCAGAAAAAAATGCATAAAAAAATTTGACAACCTTTACGTGAACTGTTCTTTTGGCCCCCATACTTTGCAGGAAGGACTTGACATCTGGCAAA